>QVXC01000047.1:0-126376 GCA_003501895.1 Phaeosphaeria sp. A1 3.1a
CTGGTGGGCTGCGGGCTGGTGGGCTGCGGGCTGGTGGGCTGCGGGCTGGTGGGCTGCGAGCTGGTGGGCTGCGAGCTGGTGGGCTGCGAAGCCGGTAATATTTAGAACCTCCCTCGTCTTCGTCCTCGCTTACCTACCGACAACGACAACAGATTCGGGCCTAGTGCACAGACCACGCACGCGTCACACTTATTTTTGAACGCTAGTATGAAAGAAGCTTAGCGCAACAGTATGCTACAGAGTCATGTCAGCATTTTAATGCAAGCAAACATAGTTTGAAGCAACTCGCTACGCTGGGACGCTTTTTTGCATCGTCTCCTCTGTCCGACAGAGCTCCCGGCGTCTGCGTTATTGATGTCAGAATAACATCTAAGAAGAGGAAGTCCATCTTTGCTACTCGCACTGCCTCTAGAGAACTCCGAATGCTTGGCAGAGCTATTAATTCGCGAAGGAACTTGAGTCAATTTCTACGACGATCGAGAGTCTCAAGTCCACCTTTTTGAGATACTTGACTTGCCAACGCGAATTCATTCGACGCAAGTGATACTATTGCACGTGCTCAAAGCTTGATAATCCACTCACATTGCATGATCAGGTAGACAAGGCATGGGGCCTCCGCGAAGTTTCCCCAAGGCGCTGATCCCCAAGTTCCTTATACGTTGATTGATCGTGCTCGCACAGGTGCGGTCTCCCTTTCTTGGCCTATCGCTCATGTCTCACGCACTGATCTACCAGTGAGGTGATTGACAGCATTCAACAATGCGGACGTTCCGACTAGTACATGCAGGGCCGCAAAGTAACATTCTTTTTCTGGCTCACCGGTCTCCACTTTCGTACGTATCCCCGGAGAAGAAACTACAGCCACCTGCGCTGGGGCTGTCGGCCCGCTGCAAGCTACCCGTGCGCGGGAGGTGCTCCCTGCTCTTTTTCAGCACCATTCCCATCAGTGTCCCATTGCAGACATGGACGACGGCTTGAGCTGCGGCCACAACCAGGAATATGGCGCTTGGAGTGCATTGGCGCATAAGCCTGTCTTGCCAATCGCATCGAGGTATCTCAGGGCGGGTGATGTGATTCCGTTTCTATGCGCCATGGAGTATGGCCGTACAGCCGTTGTCAACGAGCGTTGTCCTAGTTCGATTGCTACGTTGCGGCTGAAGACGTTTGCTGTGGAATTCAAGGCGGCGAGATTACGTACATTCAGTTGGATCAAATATCGCATGTTGATCAGTTTGGCAGTGCCCGCTCCAACTTCATACCACGCACGCTCAGAACAGTATATCGTATTGTCGTCAAACCCGAGCCACAGCAAGGCTCCTTACCTCGCGACCATGAATGACGCCCCCGCACCACCACCACTCTACACATCTTCAGCCATCCTCAAGTATATGCATGCACCCACAGTCGGCTTCTACTTTCTTGGAGCATGCGCTGTAAGTCTCTGCGCGCTACAGAAGCCCCGGCCGATCTCACACAAGCGACGACGAGGAATACTAGCCTTTGCCGCCGTTACATTTCTCACATATCTCACTGAAGTTTTGTACTACTTCAGCCGGTCCATAGCAGAATCAGAGTATGAGCAGCCGAAGCCAGCAGCAATTCGATGCCTCGGCTCCATACTTACCTGGGGACCTCTACTCTATCAACTTTGGTCGAGCAAATCCGTTCGATGGCACCCTTATTTCGGCGCATTCGTCCTGCACTTCGCATTGGAGACGACCACTTCGTTGATCACCGGCTTCAGCGTTGACGAAGAAGCTCGTGAACGCAATGTACCGTTTGTCATCAGCTGCATCCGCGGCTTCGTCTCTGTATTGCTTGTGATCGACAGTTTCGTCATCCTGATCACCAAGCATATCGAGGCGCAAGGATCGGACGAGGAACGTCAGTCCCTACTAGGCAAGCAAACTAATGATGCAGCCAACGCAGTATCTGCGGGCTACGGCGCAATCCCGCCAGCATCTCCATCAGGCAGCGACGATGAGGAAGAAGAGTTCACTGATTGCAATAAGGCGATCAAAGAGCAGCAAGCGAAGCGGCTTGAGGAAGAAGGTGGTTGGATCGGTTATCTCAAGGCCTTTGCTGTCTTCTTGCCCTACCTGTTTCCAAAAGACGACTGGCGAGTCATAGGTGCTCTTCTCTTGCGCTTGCTATGTATGCTTCAACAACGCGTGCTGAATCTGCTCACTCCGCGTCAGCTTGGTATCATCACAGATAAGCTATCATCGGGGCCAAATCCAACGATGCCTTGGAAGGACATCGGTTTATGGGTCCTGTATAACTACATCAACAGTTATGCAGGGCTTGGCATCTTCGATGGAATCGCAAGCCTGGTGATTACCAATTCGGCGTACCGGCGCATCACGCTTCTGGCCTACGGACATGTCCTTAGACTATCTATGGATTTCCACACGTCGAAAGATTCTGGCGAGGTCCTGAAAGCCGTCGAACAAGCCTCCTCACTCAATTCGCTGATCGAGATGGTCCTGTTCGACCTTGGCCCAATCCTTTTGGATCTGGTCGTGGCCATGTACTACGTTACGCAATTGTTCGACGCATATATGGTGTCAGCCTGGCACCTCAGTTCACACGGTACACTGTGAACTACATCTCACGTGACTCTGCTAGTCACCTGCTTATTCATCCTGGTTGTGTATATAATCGCTCTATGTAGCTCTCTTAATACAACAACCTTCTGCCTCATCTATGTCTGCCCTGTGCTCCCACATCCGACATATGGCATTCATCATTCTTTTCATGGGAGCAGCGTATATTTGCATCGGCTGGTACTTTACAGGACTCTCTCAGCCTAAGCGGCGCGTTTACGTTGAGAAACAGCGCACTGAGAGCTGCACCGTCAACGAGACGGTTCACAACTGGCAGACTGTCGCATACTTCAATCGTCTCGCTTTTGAACACAGCCGCTATGCGACGAACATCATCAACACTATTCGCGCCCAGTATGCTTACTACTTCCACTCAATGGGCGGACACGCCGCTCAGGATGTAATCACTACGTTTGGCTTTGCAGGCTGCTGCATCTTCGGCATGACTCAAATTGTCTCGGGACGCAAACGATTTGGCAATCTGATAACGCTCATCACGTACTGGCATACTCTGACATCGCCGCTTTATGTCTTGTCGTACAGCTACAGGCACATTTCGACCTCTCTCATTGATGCCGAGCGCCTCTTGCAGCTGCTTAACACCAAACCAACCGTGGTCGATGAAGACGGTGCCAAAGAGCTTGTGGTCAAAGAAGGCAAGGTCGACTTTAAGGATGTCGAATTCGCCTATGACCCTCGCAAGCCCATCACCAAAGGCGTGAGCCTTACAGCTGGTGGAGGTCAGACCGTTGCTTTCGTAGGGGAGACTGGCGGCGGTAAATCGACTATGCTGAAGCTACTTTTCCGCTTCTACGACGTCACAGGCGGCTCCATCATGATCGACGGCCAGGACTTGCGCTCGGTCACTCAGGCCAGCTTACGCGACGCTTTGGGTATCGTCCCCCAAGATCCTGTACTCTTCAACCGTACCATTCGCGAGAACATCCGCTACGCACGTCTCGAAGCAACGGATGCTGAGATTGAAGATGCGTGCCGCGCAGCTGCTATTCACGACGACATCGAAGGATTCCCAGATAAGTACAACTCCAAGGCTGGCGAGCGTGGTGTCCGGCTTTCAGGTGGTCAATTGCAACGCATCGCCATTGCTCGAATTTTTCTGAAGAACCCGAAAATTATTCTTCTCGACGAAGCGACCTCTGCCATCGACTCTACCATCGAAGAACAGATTCAGGCCTCCTTTCGTACATTAAGCAAGGGCCGGACAACGTTTGTTATTGCGCATCGTTTGAGTACCATCGTCGACGCCGATCAGATTGTCGTCATCGAGAAGGGGGAGATTATCCAGCGTGGCACACACAAAGATCTGCTGGCGATGAGCGGGAAGTACGCCGAATTGTGGTCGAAGCAAACGGCTGCCAACTCCAAGTCCTGTTCGAAGGCGATCTCAGTCGAGGGCAACAACGACAGCAGCACGCCTCTAGTCGAAACTATGTCCGCCGAAAAAGGTTCAGCGACAGCAACAGGCAGAAGCGGCGAGGCAGTCGGCAAGCGTCGGTGATCAATAGTGCATTTCCACGGACATACGAGAGCGTACGCGAGCGATGTTGAAAGACGGAACACCGCGTCCAGTCACATACATATACTAGCTTTTAACGTAACGCGAACGTAGCCTGTCGGATGATCGAGCGTCAGACCTATGCTCCGCCGGCGTGAATGAGCAATACATGTCCAACAGTCCGGGTCTGATAGATGTCTATTATGGCTGAGATCATGACCGACTAGCAGTAAAAGAAGACACCTGGGCAAGAAGTCGTGGGAACAAGCGGCCTGACGCGCAGTCGTGGATGCGATCAGACGGTCTCACTGCTGCAGACTGGGCGGTAATCACAGAGTATATGGATGTGCTCAAGCCACTGAAGCTAGCTACAAAACGGCTGGAAGGACGCAGCAAGCACGGCGCGTACGGCGCAATAGCTGAAGTTATCCCAGTATTTGAAGCTATGTTTAAACACTACGAGGAGCGCGTACGAAACTACGAGCAAGTCGACTACAACGCACACGACGAAGCGCCAGAGGACCACGTTGGCATCAACTTACGCGCGGCGTGAGCAAAGCTAGAGGAGTATTACGTTAAGTTAGACGACGCGTCTACTTACTACACCGCTACTTTGCTCCACCCGTACTACAAGGAGTATACCGAGAAAGCGTGGAGCCACAAGCCTGAGTGGCTCGCGTCGAACAACCGCGGTTTCCGCGCGCTGTGGGCAGAATACAACATCAATATACGCATCTCGCGCCCGCCACTGATCTCGAGTGACCTCGACGATATGATCGATAGCGTGATAGATCCCACGATCAACGCCGACGATGGTAACATAGAGGAGGACGAATATGAGCGGTGGAAGAGATGCGAGCCGGTGGCGCCAAGGCACAGCGAACAACACCACAACCCTATACAATACTGGATTAGTATACGCGATCGCTATCCAAATCTCGCAAAACTCGCTATTGACGCACCGTCAATACCAGCTTCAAGCTGCGAGTGCGAGCGTATGGTCAGCGAGCTTGGCGATCTACTAGAGCCACGCCGGCGCTGTATATCACCTCAACTTCTAGCAGCAGTACAGTGCGTAAGAAGGTGAAGGAGAGCTGGATTAGGCGATAATAACTTCACAAAGTGTAGCATAAGTGACACTGAGATAGAGGCTGTATACGGCATAAGCGGGTGGAGCTAGGTTGAAAAACTCAACACCAAATATATTCTCACGATACCTAAATAGGCTTAGCTATCAAGCCTCAATTAAGCCTCAATCAAAGCCTCCTGAAATCGCCTTTTCTATCAAGCTCAACCAAGCCCAAACGCTGCCAAAAAGTAAGCAATCAAGCTGGATTGGCCAGGCTCGATTGGCTTGATTGTTGACAGGTATGCCATCGCCTCGGCAATTGCCTCCGCCTGCGCCAAAGCCACTTCAGACTTAGGACCTAAATTTTTCTCCAGTATCTCGAGCAATTCCGGACAGCTTTGCAATTCAGCCATGGCTTTATTATAGCTTCTCTCGCGTAGGCTTTTCATTTTCAAAAGTTTTTGTAAAAAAAGTTCTTGTAAATCGAAGTCCGAGTTTTGCTCTGATTATGTCAGCGTGTTACTGCGGGTGGTGACGACTGAATACCCTTGTCCGCCATCGAGAACTGATTGTTACTGATTGTTGTTTGAAGTAAGATGATGGAACGAGTGCCAAAGGTTCAGTAGCTCTAGCTCGTCTATTTATACGTCTATTGGGCCAATGAGTCATACGGATGCCATTGGTGATGACATTTCGCACCAACAACGTCCCTGTGATGCTGCACGACGCGTTCCTGGAACTAATCGGTTGGTACCAATAGGATGGTATCCCGCAAACGGAGTCTTTTGTGCCTTGCAAGGACTTGATTCGCCTGATCAGGACCAATATATCACATAGCTGAAATGACTCTTTAAAACATAGACGGATCTTGAGAAGGCCAGCACGCGTCAATTTTCTAGCTGCGCCCTTACTATCAAAAGCCCTAGGTCCGGCCGTTCGAAGCAGTCGACTTGCCAATTACACCTCGTGTGGCACAGCTCATTTCCAGCAGACTCTATCGACGCAAGTGATGCTATTGCATGTGCTCCCGGTGCCCCGAAGCTTCATATGTCTCACATCGTATAGCTGTGTCCTTCGCCAAGATTCCAACGAAGCGCCGATACCTACGATGATTGAGCATACCCACGGTGGCGCCATCCCCCGGTCCTGGCCTGTCGCTCAGGTGATTGGCAGCATTCAATGATGTGCACATACCGACTGTGCGAGACCGCAAGCGACATCCTATGTCCGGCTCAGAGGTCTCCACTCTGTTACGTGCCGTGGTCGCCAAAGGGACCAACAGACCGAACCAGAACGACATTAGATCGGCTAGGCTAAGTGAATGGCATGTTTTCCGTGTTAGGTCTGTCGGCCCGTAGCGATCCGCGTGCTGACCAACATACCTAAGCGAGTGACTCTACTCCGATATCATCCACTGAGCCTTACGTGCCGCCTCCGCCCATGTTGCCTTGAACACTATCAGGTTCTTCATCTCACCGCTCTCAATTTCCTAGTCTAGCTGCTGTTCTCAACAAAAGTGCCGTACATGCGAGATGCCCAAAAGGGGGCAGCGCGTGCATAGAAACCTCACTTGACGTTTCACCCCGGAGGTCGATTGAGCCTTAGACCAATTGCGCGTGTATCGGCCGTCAGATGCAGTAATTCGGGGCCAGCTCATACAAGCCACGGGACGACTCCTGCCGAACGCGCAACGATGCGGAAAGCTCCGTCTCAATGCAGCAGTTCGACGGTTCCCGCTCGCCTCGAAATGCCCTGTCATGGATCAATCCTACACCTCAGGACCGCTAGTTGTATAGATTACTAGCTTGGGTAAGCTTGGGACACCCATTGATTGTAGGAAACCAGCATTGACGAAATCTGGTATGGCGTCTTTTTGCGATTTTTCACAAGGCACACGGGTTGCTGCCATGAGTATGCTGTGGGCCAGCATATACTTGCGGGACTACTCAACACTGACTTCCCTAGCAACAGTGGCTCATAAACTCACAAACACCTTCCAGCACCGCACGCAGATCGAACACTCTGGTCAAGTACGTAACGTTCATCTGCATCTCAAAACAGTCATGCTCATTTATCACCAGAGTGCCTCGATAGTTGCAATATGGAACCGTCTAATTCTAGTGGAGAACTGCGGATGAGGATGGACGGATTCTTCTTCGGAGATATAAAATATAACAAGATGCTTCGACAAGCTGACACTGACCTCCTCAAAATGGGCGGCGTCCACGAGACGTTGGACCCAACTACGGAGTTTGTTGAGACTCTTGACTTTGGCATCGAAGTTGTGCAGCTTTGTTGCCCGCCAATGGACAAGGAAACGCTGCTGAAAGAATTTAGATACCCAGCATGTTCTTGGACTACAGGTGGCAAGGTAGTAGCGGGTCTACTCTTCCGACGCCCGAAGTCGACACCAGATTGCGATACACTCTTCGCTGGTGCGAAGCACTTCAACCCCTTTCTGACAAGGTAGGACCAGTTTGCGCGAAACCTGGGCGATGCTGACTGAAACAAAGCGTTCAAAAGGACTCCGGAACTAGAGACCATATAACTACTATGGCAGATTGCGTTGGATATCTGGGTTTATCGTCTTGATTGCTACACGGTGTATCATCTTTCCTTACATCCATCCTATATACCATAGTCCCTCCTATCTCTCGACAGTCCATGTCGTCGATGGTACACGGCTAGTGCACACTGAACAAATTCCGCCAAGTCAGAAATATCTGGCCACTATTATACTTCCTTGTATCAATGACATCAAAGTGCTCCGGATAAGCATGAAAAGTTGCTAAAGCTTTGGAGAGTTAGCAACTACAAGACATGATGCGCTAAGGCTTGACAAAGGGAACATAGAGGTTGAAGGACGTAACACAACTCTGGACAAGCATCTCGGATCAGGCCCCACTCACATGAGCTGATCCGGTTCGCATCATGATAGTCATTCACCTGGGCGATCGCAAGTCCCTCGGATCTGGTCCGCAGTTGCTTTGACGAGGTGAGCTGAAAGTCAATGGGTAACAGTTCCGTGATCTTGGCCTGCCGAGTCTCGTTGTTGGAACGAGCGGCGGCAACGATGCACGCAGATCAAGCGGTGGACACCAGAGAGACCGGTGAACCGAAAGCGAAACGTTGCCTCTTGTGGTACCAGGTAACAGTATTCTCGGTGCAGACTGTGGTCCGCGCGATGGCTACACCGACAGATCCGCGACGGTCAGCCCAACTCACCTCCTTTGCGGATCCAGGAGCCTGGTACCGCAGGACTGGCAATACTTGGACAAGGTCATGTCCTCATGCACCATGCAATTTCTCAACCGGTGAAAGAGCTCGGGTCCCGCACATGCAGCCTGAGACGCACAGGTGACATTCTGTTATGATGCAGTGACAGTAGACATGCCGGATCTACAGCTTTGCTGAAAGGAGGCACTCTCGCGCCGGTAACGATTGGCCAATGGCAGAGGGACACCTCAGCGATCTTTGTAGGTCGGTTCGAGTTTTTCCAACTTAAACATGGATTCCTGCTGATCTTGCATGCCGGTCATTTCGTGTTCACCGGAACAATGAGCACGACCCTCCATCACGTCGTACAGTTCAATAACTGTTGAGATGCGGGACTATCCCTGCAAAATTGGGTGGCGTTCATTCTGCGGATTCCAAGCTTGCATGAAGGACGAAGGGCCAAGACTCGGAAGGCGTGCCGGTACCAACTATGTGTCGATAAGCCATGCTGAAGTCAAATGTGCTTCTCCTGACCGAGCGGCCGGAGAATCATTGGCGACAAGCCTGTCAGTGTGCACGGGGCTGATGCCACATGAAACAGCGGTGAATAGGATGATGGCCCCCAATGTGCCCTACACCGTCTCACCGGTCGAACCGTATCATGATTTCGTCCTCTGCAAGGATTCTAGCCGGCACAATAATCATACTCAGCCCCATCTTCTGTCAACTACATATCATCACGCATGCAAGAAACGCCGCTGTCAAACATTGGCAAATCCACCGTATTTCACTTTCTTACACGAGGCTGCAAAACGTCATGTCGACCTGCGCCCGTATAGCCGTACCGTCAACGGTAATAAGGACAACTACCTAGAGGCTGCCGTCAACATATAAGAGCGCAGAGCCCTCGCTCGATTGCGTCCTATGAATGTTTCCCTTACAATTTGGTGGTAACTACGGCCTAGAATTAGGTCCATACCCACTTCACACGAGCGACGGTCAGGATCTTTACTATGACTCGTGTATGTAGAGAGGACACGAAGTAAGCCCAGCCCAGGTCTTCTTTAGAGTCTGACAATGCGCTGTCCGAGGCGCCGCCTTTGAATGCCTGAGAAGGGGCGATAAAGGGATGAAATTGTAAGCTCCACCCCATGTGTGCGTACTCCAAGCACCCAAGACCAAGCTGACCCACTCAAGATCGAAGGACTCTCGTGCGAAGCGAAAGCAATGACATTTACCGGTTTCCTCGACACCCGACCGCCCCGACGCAACTTCAACGAAGACACAGAAGCGATTCTCGACTATTGGGCAATGTACAATGAGAGGTCTACAAACGCTTGACACATTCACAAGAGAGCAATGGCTTTGCCACGTCCTTACAGCGTGTTTGCTGCAGGGACTCTCTGGCAGGAGCGAGAGTTGACGGCCAAACCGTATCGTGGCGCAAAGACTTGGAAAATCTATGCAAAGGCCAGCCGTATACGTTGCGTCGATCCAGGCATACCGCCACCTTAAGACCCAAAGGATGCATATTGTCCTGTCGAGAATTAGGCAACCGGTCCCGGGAGGTTCAGTTGTTTGCGGATGCTATGCAAAATGTCGAGATCCACCTGGAGGATCGGGGAGTTGGGTGCGGTCTCTTCCAGGGCGGAGATTGTGCGCTCGAACAAGGCGCTAAGTGTGGCTTCATTGAGGGGTGCATCTTTGGGCAGGTGAGGGAACATCTTCGACTTGTAGACGGCTGCAAGCACGAGCATGTTTCCAAACTGGGCATGCATAGTTCCGAAAATATTAGTCAGGACAAGTCGTTGCGTGCGCGTGCTCTTGTATCCTTTATATTCACTGCCCTCTGGCGCACCAACGCGATCGAAAGCGACTGTACTTCTGATGGCGGCATCGATGCACATGCATGCAAGCTTGACAATTTCCCTCTGGCCTTGGTCCAAATCGACCACCTGTGGACCTCTGCTCGAGTTCAAGGGCTCTCCAGTATTCGACGGAGAAATGTGCTGGGACCAGGACTGGTGGGATAATTGGTTGGAGGGTGGCCATTCACCTCCGATGGCGAGCTGGAGGCAGGGGCGCAGCATCATATAAAGGGCTCCGTAATATTTCGCACGCAGGCGAGCAACATTCAGGTCGATTGATGGCCATTCGGAATCTTTCCAGGCTAAACAGGCTGGAAGCATCACTCTCCAGCTGTTGAGCAGACCAAGATGGCCGCTTGCGTTTTCAGCAACAGCTTTTGGGTCAGACCGATTGAAGGACTTGCTTTTATCGTTTGCTAGAGTGAATCAGTACGCTGTGGACCTCACACAGAGTTGAAACCTACCTCCGTAGAGTGTGTTATGTGCATCATTCAAGATAACTCGAAGGTATATCTGACTGGAGTAGATCATCATCTCACGGTCGTTGTTCGGGTTGCTAGGAGGCCGAGGAATGGAGATGGGGACTCCATCCACGCCCTCCACAGGAAAGCTTTCGTAGACACCTGCAGGATACATGACAGAGCTCTGATGTTCTGTGACGTTACTAGTTGGCAACGTGCTCATCTCTGCTATGATGTCGCTGTTCAACTTGGTTAGTGGTTTGCTGTGTATAACTTGTGGGTGACCTACGACTCTAATTGCACACAAGTCCAGAAAACAAACAGGACTAGGTCAAGCTTGTAGTGCTCTTTCGGTTGCAGGCTCTTGAGTTCACCGTCCAAAAAGAATTTGCGTTGCAGTCTCTTGAAATCCCTGAGTAATGTGTAAGCCGGTATCCTCAGGTGTTCCAGACAGGGGAATATAGCTTACGCTTTCAGCAGCACAATAGCCACTCGGCAAGCGCTGGTTATCCAACTCCAACTCTCCAGAACTCTTGCAAATTGGCCAATGTATAGCGCGGCCAGAATGAATGCTTGGGCATGCGCCACAGTATGTCCCCCGTGGTGATTGCCCAAGATGTCTGTAGCGTATGCGTAGTACGCCATACCAGGCATAATGTCGATATTTCTAGATCGAGTGTCATTGGATGCATCGCTGTTGAAGCTGCCGTTCGAATGCGATGTCGCGAAAGATCCCCACGCACCATTGGCTTGAGACCCTTTATCGGTCTGCGGACTTGGAAGTGGTACTCTCTCCTTATATGAACAGACCTTGCCAAGAGCAAGGACTAATAACACGATTGCGTTGCGCAGAGAGCGTTCGATCGAGCCTCGGTGGGAGCCAGAGTCGCCAAAGGCGCTATTCGATCTCTTTCGCTTCATGCCTGCATTGAGCTGTGCAACTGAAGGAGACGCAACGTTGGCCGGTCTGACATCAGGACTGTTTTGTTCCTTGAACTCTTTGAACATTTTCTGGAGTTTAGCTTGATTCAAGAATGGATGCAAATTGCGCATGTTCTGATGGTAAGATTCCATGAGTTCGTCCATAACCGCAGAGCGGAAGTCGGGTCGACCGTCCGGTCCCAATCCGCCGGGGTGCTCCCAGTGCTCTCGAGGAGCACTGCCATTCAAAACACCTGGGCTGGCTTTGTCAACGGGTACGTGACCCCATAGACCTTCTCTGCCGGGTGCTGGGGAGGGCGCATTGGACTCGTTGCTGCTTTCGGGGCTACCGGGACCCTGCGCACCATCATTCAGATCCAGTCCTTCTCCGACACCCCATGGTCGAAGGATGCCCCTAGCTTGCTCCAATTGCATCGGATACTCGTTGACGTCGTGGCCGCTGCCCTCCAGTTTCTTGAGATAATCTACGTCTCGATAGAGCTCTTTTAAGATGGGCCAATCCTTTAACAAATTGTGCGCAGGCGTCGAGTGGTCACTTTGAAGGCCAGATTTATCCGCGACCTCTACGCTGAAGGTGTGGCTGGTGTCTGTCCTTACGCTTTCCGCCGGCGTCGCAGGCTGTTGGGACATGGGGACCATGGTGTCCTGCTTGATGGGTGTTGACACGTTGACAGGCGACTCTATCTTCATGCTATTGGCCCGAGAAGGTTGGGTTCTCGGCTGTATGGGCGTCGGCACCCTCGACGTGCTCAACTCTCTTGGAGGTCCAGGAGCAACGACTTCACGCAAGTCGGAACTCGCAGAACGTGGTGGGAGCCGAGCTTCCACATCCTGACGCCAAGAACTGAATTCTTTGAGGAAGCTTGACAAACCATCAGATATGTTGTTGACGCTGTCCTGAAGCTGCATCATGCTCCTATCTTGCCTAAGGTGCGTCAGTCAAGGCGTTCAAGGCGTTCAGCCGCGCATAGCGTAGGAACATACTTTGGTGGAGGAACGTCTTTGTACTGGCAGTCAAAGCTGTTTTCTCTACAGAACTGGCAAGGTCGTGCTTCGTCGCATTTTTGCTTGCGTGTACGGCAGTGGTTGCATGCTTGCGTAGCTCGAACCTGTTTCCTCTGTACCGCTGGCTGACCATATGGCTGACGTGGTGGAGCTGGAGGAGGAGGATTGACGGTGGGATCGTAGCACGGGCCTGTAAGCCATGGGTGCGGACGTTCGCCTTCGCTAGCTGTCGCAACGGAAGGTTCCAGTACGTGGAAGGGACGGCCAGGCAATGATAGTGGAGCTAAATGCAGGCGTTCTTGCCAGGTTGGTGGTGGTAATACCGGGTACTGGTGGGTTGGTTGATCAGAACCGGCCATCCTCACGTATGGCAGACCTTATTGTACGCTGGAGCCAGTGGGTCGCCGAGGCAGCTGGTATAAAAGCGGTCCCGCCAGTCGCAGACACAGGATAGGTTAGGTTCCGGAGAACTTGCTGAAGAAAGCAAGAGCGTCGCAGAGTAGAGGCTCGGAGCCCAGAGTGCGATGCAAGGCGAGTGATTCTTCAAGCCGCGCAAGATCGAGCCAGCTGTAAGCGAGATCCTCGCGCTATGGAATCATAAGCGGCTGCTCGTTGCAGGGAACGGCCAGTCGTGACTGGATCTGGGGTGTGTGCGACGATTGGCGGGAAGAGCAGAGCTGGGGCAGGTGGTTGCTGCAGACAGCATCAGTTCGGAGAATACAGGCAGTGTGGGCGAGCTTGCTGCAACGGAACGGGGGTCAGAAGCTATAGGACTGTGTGTGGCGAATCTCATGCCCTATTCTAGGGCACTGGTGCGGTGACAAACTGGAAAGCGGACGGTACCTGAGCAAGACGTGCTAAAAGGACCCGATTGATCCAAGGTCAGGGCTCTATGCCCCAGTTCCGATCCTCCAGCCTCGTGATGATTGCGTAGGTGTGGATGTATATATGCGGATCAGGCCGTGGGCTCAGAGATCACAGGTTGTGAGAAATGACGGTACGCGGTAGAAAGAGGGCGGCGATGCAGATATCATGGGCACACGTGTAGCGGCATCCGTACGACAGCACCACGGCATATCTGCTAGGATCCGTGCCTGAGAGCATAGACGACTTTGTTTTTGTGGATCCGTGGCACGTGGAGACACATGCTAGTGGTCGCTTTGGAACCGACAGGTTGGTTAGCTGTGACTGGCGATCCACGCATCATCAGTCGAGCAACCTGTATCGTCCACAGATCTGAGGTGCTTTGTAAGATCCAAAGAAGGACCGTTCTTAGAGAATACGGTAACCTTTGCGATGCCCGGGGACTACGAGATGGTGGCTTTTGGCTCACAGCAACAGACCCTGGAGCGGAGGACAAGGTCGTCATGCGTTTCGGCACCATATTTTGCCAGCCTCGCAAGACTCGGCTAGTCGGTGTCTAAAATTGCCGTTGCTGGAAGAGCTTGGCGACAATCAATGAAATGGATCTGAGCAGTCGACTTCACCGTCGTTCGTTCGACGCTAAGCCTATTCCGTTACTTGCAACGAGGAGCTGATTAGGTCTAGCGCGGGCGTGCGCACGTCCATGCCCTTGTGGAGAAATACAGATCCCGAGTGCCGTTGAACGCGGAGACGTGCGGCTAGATTCCGGGCATGTCCCTCTATCGCCGTGTCGCAGGGCTTGTGCGTTCGTCGTCCTTGGCTGAGACCACGCTCAATGCGTCGTCTCCCGTGGCCCCCACGTCAAGTGGCGCCTGATCCCCGTTGTTCCTGCTGCTTGTGACCCGTGCTGACAATGGCTAAGCGAACAACTCTCTACACAGACCTCACCTCCCCTTGTGCTAGTCAAAGCCCGTCGGCCACTATTTGCGGCGCAGAGGCAGTCCTTGCATGTTCCAGGATGGCGATCAGTATGTGGAATTGTACGGCTTAGCACATGCCAGTGTGTGATCAGCGAATGGCTGATCTGAAGGCACTTCTTCGAAATGTTGAGGTCGAGAAAGGTGGGCTTCATTGACATTGAGTACGTTATGAAGGGCAAGTGTTCTGCAGGAATGGTGGTTTATGAGTTCACAAGCTTGGAGTGGGCTAAGCCCTACAACGATTTAGCTGCAAGAAGCAAAACTGCACAGTGTTGTACAAACACCGTCTGGATAGCTAGCAAAGAGTGGCTGCAGTGCTTTGCGGAGTTTGAGGCTTCAAGTTGGCGGTCGAGCTAAAAGACTCGATGCTCCTTTGTAGTCTGAGCCCGCTATCATGAGTCAAGAGCTGCTGCTTCACCCTCGTGAGCCAGCAGGGCATAGTTGTGAGACAGCAGCGGGCCACAGACAGACTACCATCGGCCAATCTTTATGAATAGTTAGCATGCGGCCTTGCATTAACATAGTACTCTAACTTACAAAAGTATGACCGTAATCTTGCTGTCGATGACGTTGGTCACCAACAGGATACAGAGTATGAGAGGCGGCAGAGTAGTCCTGCGGTTGGATCAATCAGACACCTATACCTCTGCGGTAGCGGTACTTACGCAATTCCGGCACAATATATCCACACCAACACCTTCTTGTCTCTCTGTTGCAGTTGCAACTTCGAAAAGAGTGGGAATGGTACCAACTGCATTGCAATATCGAGGACGAATCCACAACCCATGGCAATCGTGTACATGGCATTGCGATCGACGCATTTCAGATTCTTACAGGCCAGAACACTGCAGACCAAGAACCCAGTCCCATGCAGCACTGTCACCACAAAGCTGAGTAGTAGAGTCCGGGCCATTTTCCCTGCGCTGTATGCCATCAAATGCGCTGAGCAAACAGCTACTCTACTACTTGTAGTGCAAAGCACATGGGTGATGAACGCCGCATATACCTTCCAAGCCGTTAGCCTAGGCCACATGATTGTCTTGAAAGTCTTGCCTTGTCGGAGATATCGTGGTGGAATCCAAGTTTGGCACAGTGAAGTAGTAGTATTTGTGTCGCGAGAGCGGTTAAGCATGAGATTCCAAAAGCTACCGCCTCCACCAGGCGAGCCTCGCGATAACATGGATTCCCGGAAGGTTCATATTGTTTTGATTTATGTCGTCGGCTGATCCAGGCGAATGTGAGGACTGAAACTAGCACTAGGCAGAAAGAGAAGATGATACAGTATGCGGTGTAGGTGGTGTGCATTTTGATGCGGATATGCTCATGTGGAGTCTCTGGTGATATAGTTCTTTGGTGTCCTTTGGCGATTCGGAGTGGGCGTTGTCATCAGCTTTGAGGTGAAGTCGTCATGCGAAGGCCTGGAGGTCGCTATGTCTCTTGGTGATGGCAAGGACCTGCTCCATATCTACTGCTGGGCGACAGAAGTATGCATCTTGGCTGTTGCATTACGATGCTTGATCATGATCGGCAGGTACTTAGTCTCACTTATGCGAATCGCTTGGCGTGACGGCGCTATCGAAAGGATTCCCGCCAGCCACGCCACAATTTGAGACGTGCCCATTCCTCACAATCATGAGACAGGCTACTCATGCCGTCTCGGACAATCCTTCATGCTCACTAGCTCCGCCCTGGTGATGCCTAGTGAAGCAGGCAACACTGCTCTCCTCGACAATCTAGGACAAGACAAGCTTTGATTTCCGTGAGAATGAATACGACCAAGCACGACGATAGAGGAGAGTGCCAACTCTGGACCCATGTACTGATCGGGCCGGCCTAGCGACCACCGCCGCCCAATATCCCTGCAATTATGCGTCGCTTGCGGGCAGCAATTGGAGATCGAGCCTTTCGACCAAAGATACTCAAGTCTTTATCCCGCATGAAGAGCATGTGACCACTCCCTCGATTGACCAGGCCAGCGAAGCGGGCGGGTCATGTATTGCACCGATGGTCCAAGGTGTACAGACCTAATGCTCGAGAAGTAGGCGAAGAAACATGTGGCGTGCCACGATACAGCCCGGGGGCGCCTAACATCCCGCGCCGAAGGCCAATCTTGATGCATATCAAGCATGGCTTAACGCAGTCGTCGTATCATAAACACGAGCATGGTGCATGGAGCGGTCAGGACCGATCTTCTAGGCCTGACCAGCCTCTTTAATACATGCCTGGCTTCACTTCAGGCGATTCAACTTCATCTCCATCACTGCCCGCTTCAATCCTTTGCCTCTCATGGCCCCTGCAAGAATTACAAAAGCTACGGCTCGATTGGCTGCAGGCCACTCGGAAAATAACTTCGAACGCTTCTGTGTACGCTTGACGTTACACTGGAATTCTCCTCGCTGATAGGGTCAGGCTATTACGGAAGAGGAGTTCGATCGGCTTTTACAGACACACAAAGACTGGTCACAATGGTCGATGATCCCAAACGATGAAAAGAAACTATTGCTTGAGCAGGTCAACAAGCGACTGGCTGCGGAAGGCATAAAGCCGGTTGAGCTGAATGTACTCAGCTGGCGTATACCCCTATTGTTTAAACGGAAACGAAGAATTCATGATAAGAAATCCGGTAAGTGCAACTCCTAGCAACACAACCATGCTTCCATGACACTTGACACGACCATGGCCTTTCGAGTGTCGTTAGCTGATGATGGAGAATTCTCAGCGGTAGTCCTTGCCGGCGGCAGAAACGTCTACGATCCTGTACGGGATATCTAGGTTGCTATGCTGGTGCAATCCACGTCGTCCACCGCCAGGCAAAACGAGATCCGAGACGTCTAGAAGAGAAATGTTGCATTAAATCCTGTCACCAAGAATATGCCAGCCAAATTCTACCCCGACCATACAGACATATCGGCAGGGATCCAGAGCGTCTCGGAAGCTGCTCCCTCGGTCCGACAGGTAGGAAACATCACAGCAGCGGCAAGCCAAGTTGTGTCCATGACGAAGACATCACAGCTAGGATTGAAATGATACGCGAGAAGAGGGAGATCTGTCCTTATCGGTTGAAGATGCAGAAGCCACATGGACATTATCATATTTCAAGTCTTAAACAGTATTGTCTATAGAGTAAAAAAGTGGAAGTTCGTGACTTAGTTCTTTAGCCCGTGCATGGGTGGCCTCTGAGACAGAACGTCGTTGTTGTAAAGTTTCTCGCTTGCATAGATTAGCAACGCCAAGTATTGCGGAGCGAGCAACGAAATATGCGTCAATGCGTTCGCCACATATGCGTTCTAAGTTAGCAGGGGGTCGCTCAACAGAAAATTAGCGTATGCTTACACCAATCAAACATACTGAATTTTACCGTTCAGTTGTCGCACTTGTTGCCCACTTGGCGGTTCTTTGGCTCACTTATCGCACTTTTCGCTCAGCTATCGCACTTTCCGCCCGCCTGTCGGTACTTTGGCCTACTTGTCGCACTTCTTGTCCCCCTATCGCACTTCTTGTCCCCCAATCGCACTTCTCGCTCATCTGTCGCACTTGTCGCCTACTTATCGCACTTTTCGCCCACGTATCGCACTTTTCGCCCACGTATCGCACTTTTCGCCCAGCTGTCGCACTTCTTGCCCACCCGTCGGTACTTTGGCCCACCTGTCGCAACTTTGGCCCACCTGTCGCATATCTCGCCCACCTGTCGGTACTTTGGTCCGTCTGTCGCACTTCTTTTCCGTCTGTCCGCCCTATGGATCCAGGTTTCTACAAATGGGTCAAGGCAGGAAAGCTGGAATGGTTTATCGAACTCAGGGACCTGTTCCGTGCAGCCCGTTCCTCGCAGAAGAAAGAGAGGAAAGGAAAGCGTACCCAGGAAGAGGACGTTGAACCAGAAGTTGCAGTCAATGAACGTGTATTCGATACTGCGCGGTCGGACGCAATACGAGAGGCGATTGATGCCAGCGGAAGTGGAATCGTCAAAGCGACAGTCACTGCTAAACAGTCAGTGTGGAAGAGGGACAAGGAGAAACTGGAGAAGAAAATAAAGGAGTTGACTGCACAGAGAAAGGCTCACGTGGCATTAGTGAATTATGTATGCGACGTCGTCAGGTTTCAGGAAAGGTTTACTCTGTGGCACAGTCTACTTCTTGCTGGTCTTCCACGCTATGAACACTACTACCAAGCCAAAGCAGATCGTGAATGGGTCTTGTGGCATGTCCTCCAGTATGATTTCATCGACCAATGCACAGAGCCTACCTTGGGACTGGTGGATCAAAGCCCTGTTCCTAGGTCGCTGCAGCGGAACGATCATGGGGGTCGAAAAAGATCTTTCGAAGAACTGGACCCTGGAACTCCAAACGTCTCTTCAATGGCACCAGCCACACCAATGCAGCGGGAGGTGACCGTGACAGGGCTGGAACGCGGTCCTGACGATGCAACTCAAGTCTCACAGGAGCGCCTTTCGAAGCGACTCCG
Source organism: Phaeosphaeria sp. A1 3.1a (assembly GCA_003501895.1). Lineage (NCBI taxonomy): Eukaryota > Fungi > Ascomycota > Dothideomycetes > Pleosporales > Phaeosphaeriaceae > Phaeosphaeria > Phaeosphaeria sp. A1 3.1a. The sequence goes on from QVXC01000047.1 coordinate 18,989, forward strand.
CTCGGAAGATTTATATGTCCCTCCCAATGCACCAGTCTGCAAGGCAACCCTCATGACTGATCCGAAGCGTGGTAATCCGACGCTCAACAGTCAAGACGGATCAGCAGGTCAAAATTTCGACAATCTTGGGAAAACTGGCGGCAACCCTTGGTGGGAGTCGGAAGAGCATAAGGACCTTCTACTTCAAGTGCCTGATTTTCATCCCAGGCTAGGATCACAAGAGAGAAGCATTGTTCTGTCCATGGCTGCAAGTAGTGGTATAAAATCCTTGTGTGGCAGTACTGGACGTCATGATCACTCAAGGTTTCACGCAGGATGGTACCATTTCAATTTGCCAGAGACAGATTTACCGAATTTTCCTGTGGTAGATGGGTGGTTCCGGGACGCAGTAACATCTGGTACGCCATTAATATTGAAGAGTCTCACGTTGGCAATGCCTAGTTGTCCGTGTTTGAGTCACCCATATTTTGTCGAAGCCTACTGCGAAGTCCAAGTCTAAGAGTCCAAGTCGCATTCGGCTTGCCAAGCAATACAATCCCCCTCTTCTACTTCGATAGAAATCGGTTCTCCTCCAGGGCTGCAACTGTAATTTTTACTCCTACCACCTCTAGTCACCTGGATAGTGCCGTTCTTAAGCGTGACAATTCCATTCTTCTTGACGTCCTCATAGTTAGGCCCTTTGCGTAATGTCATAGGTCGCCTGTTGCGAATGTCAGTATTAAGTCAGGTTAGCGAAGAGTAAAGGGCATCATGCGTACCCAGTTATTCAATGGCAATTCACGAAGTCAGGTGGAACATGAGCGTGAGGCTGAATCGCGGAATCAAAAGTATCTCTGCTTGCTGCAGAAGGGGTCGCCCGCGAATTTTTTCGAGAAAGAATATCTGCGATAATGTTTTCGGTGTCCGTAGGTGAATGAAAGAGAGGTTCAGCTAAGCAGTGATGAATTGTGAAGGACCATGTGCGCTCGTGCCCCGCATTGAACCGGCGATAGTGCACACACCGGCGCCAGCGCACCGCCATGCCAACTCACCACTCGAGACTGAACACATCCGCCGCGTCCAACATGACGGCCTCACCCTGATGACCCATTCATAGTCCATGATCGAGAGGAAGTTTCTGCAGCACTGAACCGAGAGTGCGCATGTGTTTTCGTGGGTGGTCTTAGCCAGGTCAACGCTCCAGCCGGACGCATGCGATTTGCACAGATACTATTCGCCGAGTGCCTCGCTAGAGCTGCGGTAAGCCGTTTGCACCCGAGTTGGAAAACCGCAACGCAAACAAGATCGTTTTGGTGGTTTGTGGGTCGCGGCTTACCATTGCGGGCGTGCGCACGTCCATGCCCTTGTGGAGAGACACGGACCTCACACGGGTTCCGGCAGGTTTCTCGTCAACTGTATGATCTAATTGCATGCGCCACGCTAGACCTAAGTAGCTACCCAATGCAAGTAACGGAATAGGCCTAGCGTCCTCTACCTAGCATTCGCAGAGCTCCTGCCCTTATCAGACTCTAGCTTTGCAAAATGCTTCCCTGATGCATTAGTCGGCGTAAGGGCGACTCCTTCTTGATAAACGATGAGATAAATTTCAATCCCGTCAGGGTGGAGGAACAGTTCGTTCTTTCCACCATCTCGTTTCGTGGCAACCAATAGTATTGCGGAGCTTGATCGATGGGCTAGCGAATACCTGCCCCTGCATGCCGATCCATGGAGCGAATCGCGTCTGGGCTCGCGTAGGTGCGGTCGGTTTCACAGCGAACTGTTCAACAGTCTCCTGCATGCTTTGAGGGTGAGGAAGGTGAAGGCAAGCGCGGTGAATCCTCCATTTCCATTGACGCTTTGATCCGCTCTCGTGTTTCATTGGCGCCTTTTTCATCGCCGCCGCTGCGAAGCCAACCTTCCAGAACGGTCATAAACTCGACAAACCAGGCATGCTGTCCTCCTAAGTGCCGCTGAATCATACAGATCGCATCCTCCATAGTTCGTACCGCAGCTTCATGCTGTTGTTGCGCGAATTGACTGTGTGATACAACCTTCAAGCACTCAATCTTCTCAGTGATCTTGCCAGCATACATTTCATGCCATGAAAGTAAGTCAAAGACATATAGCGCCAGCTCATGTGCTTTGCTGTAGTAGTTCTGTCTGTACAGATTGTGCGCAAGATTGAGTGTCACTCGCGGGGTCGCTAGTGTCGGGTCCTCCCCCGTCTCCGTAAGGAGGCTTCGAAGCAGGCACTCTTCGTGGATCGGATCTGTTGGGCCATACACACGTTTGTAGTAATCGAGCCGTGTAGACACAACCAATGGACGAGCCCGATCGTGTTGAAGCTTAACGTTGTAGGTGTCCGCAACGCACTCCCAAACAGTCGCTATATCATGGCGGACGGTTCTGCTGTCGAGTTCACCGAGAAGATGACAGATTCTACTCCAGGAATTCTCTGTCCCCATAACATTACCAGACATTTTCTGGATGTACTTCCGAAGTAGAAGAGTTATCTCAGGAAGTCCCACTTGTATGAAATGGAGAAACACTTCAAAGAAGCAAGTCAGGGTGCGGGGATGCTCGGCTTTCAAGATATCTGAAATGAGCTCAAAGGCCTGGGAAAGCGCGGTGCGGAACTCAAATGGCATCGACTTTTTCCACAGCATAGTGGCAGTAAAACAGTATGAATCGAACGCGCTACATAAGTCATATGGCATGTTCGTCCCATCGGGAGCGAGGAGGCTGCCTTGACTACTGAATTGTAGATTTCCGCAAGTGATGTCGAAGTACTTCCAGACCTCATACAACAGTCGGTCAGAAGATTTGATGTGCCGCGGTGTGCGTACCAACGTCACTTTCTCTAAAGTGAGGGTAGGCTGGCTGGCTGGACCATCCACCAGGAAGATATCCTTGACAGGTTCGGAGAGACCGTCAGTAGTGCAGCCTATAAGACGACTGATATGTCCGATACTCCTTTACGTCAGCTGCAAGATGGTTCGTGAGGTGAAATTACACTTACGAATGTCCATCTCCGGTGCCTGCTTGCACGAGACGAGACTTGATGAGGCCGGGGATAGTGTATAAGGGTCTCCAGCAACCGAAAAATCTGTATACTTGTCGAGAAAGCCGATTCGGGATGTCTCGAAGATCTTTCTCCGGTGCAGATAACAGCTTATTCATCGATATGTTACCTTGAATTTGTTAGCATGCTACCATACACCTTTATTTGGTCTACTTGCAGATGAAGATGAGTTCGGTAGCCCGAACGATATCCCAGTCCGGGAGGCTGGCAATTGTGGCTATCACTTCATTTAAAACACGGACCCGCCTGAGCAACAAGCACCTCTTGTTGGCGTCATATGTCAAGAAAGATTGTAGAATGGCGTGCACTTGATCGGACGGAACGGCGTTTCCTTCAAGATAGAGGCAATAGGACACACAAAGAAAATCGGCAAAGAATTTCTGTTGCTTTGGTTTCGTATCCCTCGAAAGCGATGCTAGCTCTTCTCCAATCGTCAATGCATCTTCTGTGAAGTTCGCCCCCCTCGCAACGTGCGGGTCCACAGGCCTGGCTTCAGCTAGACGTCGAATGGTTTGCTGGTACTTGTCCCTATTCGTGAATACCTCGCGTTGAGTCGTGGTCCATTGCGCAGGAAGTGGAAGAGCGATCTCGAATGTGCGCTTGGCATGAGCGTCAGCTCTAGGTCGGCAGTGATTGCTCATTGCAGCATTCAGAATGCTCTCGTTGGGCGCGAAATAATGCCTTATGGCGTGTGGTGTCGCAGAGCAGGAAGAAGGGCTAGTGGAGCTCAGTCGGCTCGCAATTTGGCTCGGCCAGGCGGGGCTTGGGTCACCTACCTATTACAGTTAGTCGCTCCCCCAGGCCAGGCTAGGTACAGATGAGAGCCAGCATGTCATCAATGGCTCACACACTGCGAAAGGGTTATCTCCTATACCAAAGCGAAGGTTGTCACATAAGGTGAACCTTCTCTTTACGGAGATGCTATCAAACCACACCTAGAATGGATGTAGAGATGCACGGCTTAGTGCACGCCAGCGTGGATTCGGCACACTGCGAAATCTAATGCTGCCCGTTGTAGATTGACATTCATAAATGGACACTTGCATCAACGACGGAAAATACGGTGGAGACAATATATGCTACATGCAATACAAGAGATGTAACATGTTTTGGGAGCACGATTTTTGAATGGGTGGTAGGGCAGGAGAAGCTGAAGAACTGCGCGGCATGAGCTCGATCCACCCATTAAGACTTCATGAGGATGGGTTAAGCCTATGATCCCTACAGAGGGAGTGAGCTGATGCATTTCGTCATATATTGAGATCAGAAGTTCGGGCTCTGCTCTCCTTTTCCGTGTAGTTCTACACCAATCCGCCCTTTGCAAGACACATTTCATCCACTCGTTCCGAAGACCACTCGACATGTTTCCAGGTTTCTAGAGTCTTATCCTTTGCGTTGATCTCCAATATCCGGACGCGGCGATGGAATCCCTCTCCGCCGTATGAACCATAACCCCCAAATCCGCAACCGCCGGCGTGACATAGCCAGAGCCCAGGTATACTGACGCCATGCTCAGGTGCTTGCTGCAGTAGAGCGCAAAAATCATTCCCGTGATCGTGTCCACAGCAAACGGCCGAAATGCGTTCTTGAACCAACGCGTCATAGAAATGTGAGTTGTCTCGAGGACCTTCGGTCGGTTCCCTTCGAGAACCGCTATAGATTTTGAGACGGTCATCTGCAAACTCGTTCAAAGGAATATGGAAGAAGGCTATAGATAAGTCCCGCTCCTCCCGATGCTTGTCGCGCTGCGATTGAGAGACATTGAGAAACCAATCAATCTGGCTTTGCTTGATATGATCATAACCAGATAGTTCTCCAGGAAGTGCACCGTGTGAGTCTAAGAAATAAAGCTTCGCTACCGGCAAGGTGGATGGGGCAGGAGCCAGAATGGGTAGGTAGAAGTTGCCAACACCAGCAACATGCTCCGGGCCTGGCTCGCAGCGACTAAAAGGCAATTTTTCATATATTTTCATCTGTGCAGTACCTGTACGCCGTCAGAAAGAACGAACCACGTGCACCTATCGAGTTTTTGACTTACGCGACAGCGCGTATAGACCTTCACTGTCATGGTTGCCATATACGACTACGAATGGGATTGAAAATTCAATAGCAAGGGAAACAATTTTGAAGATGACGGTCTGGCTGTCAGAGACGTCGTGATGTATCTGATCTCCTAGAAAGACGATGAGGTCGGGCTTTTGGGTACGAATAACCTCTCTCCAAAGTTTTAACGTGTTCGGATCCGCTTCGCAAGCTGTCAGGTACCGGCCGTTCGCATCCATGGGGTCCCTACATACTCCCGGGCCGGTGCCCATGTGCGCATCAGCGAACACGGCGATTCTAAATGTGCCGTCGGCTTTGACTCTCAAAGGCGGTCGATCCTCTCGCTTTAAGTCCTCTCTGCCATGAAACACACTCAATCGAGCGACTGGAATGGTTTCCGGGGCGTCGAGTTGGAGTGGCGATTGCATTAAGCTCCATTGCCGGCGTGGGTCGACGGCATCTGTGCCGAAAAGAACGTCCACCTCTGTCACCACCTTATCAATTTCCTTTGAAAACTTTCCCCGTCGAATCCAAAGGCCGGCAGAACGACGCTCCCACGAGCTATCAGGAGGCTGGGCTCCCACAAAGATATCTGCTACCACCAGGTCGTCCGCTGCAAGAGCTTCTTCGCTCGCAAGTGCAACGTAGAGATATGCGACGCGCCGATCTTTGTGTAGGTAGAGATCCTTCTCGAGGCGATGCCATACTCGCGGTGCCAGTTGACAGGTTTGGTGAGAAGCGGAAAAGCGCACCTTTATATCCGTGACAACTGGGTTGCGAACGACTGTAGAGTCGTGATCGGGGGAGGCCTGTCCGAACTTCAATAATTTTGCTAGAAATTCAAGCGGCCATAACATCACGCCACTGTATAAGCCCAGTGTGTGAGCTTTGATGTAGCAAATTCGCATTGTGGAGTAATGTCAAGGTAGCTTTTCACCATGCCAGGCTAGTCTCAATCTGGGACTAATTTGTCCTATTTCGGCGGCTGATTTCGATCAGCTGGCCGATCATGCGTCATGCCAAGCAAGGCAACAACAAAAGCAGGGCAAGGGTAATGGCGATGACTACTGAAAAATGACACTACAGTGAACGAAGAATACGTGAATTGCGCCAGGTAGGGAGGGAACAAGTCGTCTCTCGTGAGAGCTAGAAGCAGGCATCCCATACCGAAGCGCCTGTGCAGAGTTCGCTCCATGGACATATGTTGTAGCATTACCTCATATTCGGTTCCAGGTCAAAGGGCCAGATGGTCAATCCAGGAGGTCGACGGGGGTTGCGCGAGCCGTGCAGCCAGTGGAGAGACTCAAACACGCGACAATCTGATTAAATTCCGAGTGCCGTTGAACGCGGGGACGTGCGGCCAGGTTCCGGGCACGTCCCTCTATCGCCGTGTCGCAGGGCTTGTGCGTTCGTCGTCCTTGGCTGAGACCACGCTCAATGCGTCGTCTCCCGTGGCCCCCACGTCAAGTGGCGCCTGTTCCCCGCTGTTCCTGCTGCTTGTGACCCGTGCTGACAGTGGCTAAGCGAACAACTCTACACAGACCTCACCTCCCCTTATGCTAGTCAAAGCCCGTCGGCCACTATTTGCGGCGCAGAGGCAGTCCTTGCATGTTCCAGGATGGCGACCAGTATGTGGAATTGCACGGCTTAGCACATGCCAGTGTGTGATCAGCGAATGGCTGATCTGAAGGCACTTCTTCGAAAGCAGTGGGATCGGATGACGCTTGTGCAAAGCATATCTATTGGCTGTGTATCGGACACTCAAGCCTGCCCATTTGAGAGCGTATTATCTTGCCCCTTAGAGATACTTGTGTAATTGCTTGGGTTGGTATTTGGCAGAGGCGTCTCAGGATCGGGGCTTCCAGAAACAGAGCGCAGTGGAAATAGGGGATATTCGAACGCGGCAAAAAGAGAGAGCTGGAAACCTGAGGCGAGATTCGGATCCTCAATCGGCTTAGATCTGTTTGATAACCAGAAATCCTTGATGCTCGTGCTCGGTTGACACTAAGCTCTTTCAAGAACACTATGCTTTAAGTATGCGAGTTAGCTGTGAGAAGGAAGATGTCTCGTCCCCTCAGACGTCTTCGCCTGCGCTCAGTGTCGGAAGGAAGGATCTCTAAAACATGGCTCGCAAAGCTGTCAAACACACCACTGCTGCCTGCGACAGGTGAGCGCCCACATGACACCTTCAACGCCACGACTCCCTGCACTTCACCAACATCGCACCATCGTTTCCTACTAATTGAGTCCGTTGCGCATAGATGTCGTCAACGGAAAACAAAATGCAATGGACCCCAACCATGCCAAAGTTGTTCCTCCGCAGGTTTCAAGTGCACCTACAACGCCGTTCCACAGAAGAGAGGCCCCAAGAGCACCTACGCAAACTATTCTAAACTGCGCGGAAATCAAGGCGGTATAAAGCCTACTGCTGGTTACACACCAGAAGTGAACTTCGACACCCGTTCACTCTCCTCCTCCCTCTATTCTGGGATACCACTCGCACCTGAATGGGTAACCAGCTGTGTCAATACCTTCTTCGACAAAATACATCCCTCGAGCCCCATCCTGTCCTTGCAGGATGTCCAGGAGGCAGCTGGGAAAATAGAGTGCTTCAACGAGTCGTATCATCTTGTTGCCGCACTATGCGCATATGTTATGACTCGGCTCGGGCAGATGTCGGATGCGAAATATGTTTATGCTCTTTTGGGACGTTCTGAGCAAGTACGCGAAATGGATCGATGCAACAATGATCACTTTCGCAAGAAACCGACGTCCATGACAGTACTTACTTCCTGGCTCTACCATTGCAGCTACTATACGCTGGGGCTCGAGAACACAGCTTGGATATGTCTCAACGAAGCGACTGTACAAGCTCGGCTGCTCGGGATGAACGATGAAGAGGCCTACGAACACGATCAATTCGGTAATTCTTACCATCCCGTGTATTCTTGGCTCCTTTACCAATCATCTTGTGAGAGAAGTTCGACGGCTCAGACTTGCAGCACACCGGTTTCTGGAGCAGCGCCTACGAAATATGGAATGAATCATGCCGATTTCTCACCAAGCTCAGAATGGCGACCGGCGCAGTCTCCAGCGCTCTGTGCTTCAGGTCCATCAGCTCCTGCGGCTCAATCCTATTCTCTTTACCTGACCCATGATACTATCTCATCCAGTAGCACTGCGTCCGACTGTTCTACACATGGTATTTCTGGCCGGAGACCACACCTTCCCGAATGCTATAGCGTCAATGACGGTCATCTGCTTTCCACGACCATGCGCCCGCAATCTTCAACATCAGCTGAATTTCCACAACCAATTGCGGACGCCAACTCACTCTCACCAATTTCTGAAGCTCAGAGCAACTCGCTGGGACTGTCGCACCAGAATCTCCAGTGCTGGGACCATGGATGCAACGGTCGCCAGTTTGAAACCAAAAGAAATTTGGAACGACATAAAAGGGAGAGGTCAGACACCGCTCCAAAGTGGTCTTGTCCGACGTGTACGAACACGTTCACTCGACGCTTGACAGCCGAAAACCATGAAAAAAGAAAAACTTGCTGGAAAGACGTACGACCGGAGTGGCCTCAACCATCGCATAAAGTTTCTGTGTAGTGTCTACAGGGAACTACAAGCGGTGCTATGCTGACTGCGAGAAAGCACTCTGCATCTGCATGCGTCGTTTGTGGCTGTTGATGCCTCGCTATGATAGCTCCAATTGAGAGATTCGTGTGACAGTGCTGCTGTAACACGTTCCCCTGTCTGCAATCTTTCTTCTCCATATAGCCTCGAGTTTATTTATTACAAGTCATGATACCTTGAACGCCGTTACGTACCCAAGTGAGTCATACAGCAAGGCAATTCAGGACAAAGACGACTGGGGACTCCAAAATACAAGCTCAACCATGTCTCCCTGCTCCCTCGTCGCTCCAACGTAGCATCTTGTCGTAGATGTCCAGCACGAGTACAAGCGTTGGCGATGAGATGAAGTCGGTGGACATTCGGTTCGACGTGGATAGACGATGGAAACGACACTCTGTAGAGACAATGTGACAAGCGTTGCAAAATGGTGATACCATAAGCTTGGGCGTACATGCATGCAGAAGAGCTGAGCTCTTGGAAACAACATATCGTTGAGAATGTGGTCGGACTGATTTCAATTCAAGCCATGCGATGCAGACCACGGGGCTTTTAGTCGGTAAGTCGGCATCGCACTGGGTGCGGCATTAAAATTTAATTACAAGAAGGATACTAGAGGTTGCATAGCTAGCAAAACGATGCAGGGTCATGAGTTACCTTAAAGGGCTTCTCCGAAGAAGGAAGTGGGGGCTGTTTGTCGATTGTACTCTGTGAGTATGTCATGGACATGGCAGCCGAGCTAATTTGGTGTCGTAGCCCTTGCTCACTTGAACTATGAACACTCCGCGTGTCGACATCGCGATGGAGTCGAGACCACGGCAGAGATGACAGGACGCAGCGCACCACAGCTAGGATAACTTCGATTCCTCTGTATAGATAATTAGCAACCCGCTTGGCCATATCGAAAGCATTACAACTCACATAATCATGACTATGTCAATCCTGTTAACGACTAACAAAGCGAATGTTACAAGAGGTGGGAGAGTAAGCCTGGAAATGGATCAACGAGGCATTCTTTGATCATGGCAGCCGTACTTACAATGTCCCAGATACACATACGAGTGCTAACACCTTCTTCTTTCCAACGTCCATTTGCAATCTCCTAAACAACGGAAATGGTGCCATATGAATTGCAATGTCGACGCCGGTTCCCAAAGCCACCACAATCATGTACACAGTGTTGCGATCGACGCACTTTGGAACGCGCGGCTTCCATCCCGCAGCAGACGATTCACAGGCCAGCATACTCAAGACCAAAGACACAATCCCAAAGAAAGCTGTCGCTCCAAAGCTAAGGCGCACGGCCCAGTGCGTCTCGCCGAATCTGTAGACCATAGAATTTCGCGAGCAGATAGCTACTCTGCCACTTGTCTTGCACAGCTCTTGAAGGATGAACGCCGCATATATCGCCTGTCAAGTCGTCAGCGCCGTGTAGATGCGCAGAAGTCTTCGAAGCCTTGCCATGTTGTCTTGAAGGACGGACGTGATACAGAGGTACAGTACTACTTGGGCAGCGATAGCAGCTACGCATGTGACCACCAAACTGAACACCTCCGCCGCAAGAGTGAAAGCAAAGGATGGGTTTCCCCTCGGATTGTGTCTTGCTGGGTATTGTCGTTTGATGCGTCTGATCCAGAGGATCACGAGTGGAATTAGTATAAGGTTGCAACAAAAGGTGACCCAGTATTTCGACTGCATTTCGATGTCGAGCGTAAGAAGGTCAAGAGGGTGCGTTGTCGTCGGTTTGAGGGGAAGCCGTCATGCGAAGTTCTGAGGTGGCCAGGTATTGAGAGAACCTACTCGACATCTACTCCTGGGCGACGGAAGTATACATGTTCCCTGTTGCATTACGATGCTTCCTCATGATCGACAAGTACCTGGTCTCTTATGCAAATCGCTTGGCGTGACGGCGCTATCGAAAGGATTCCCGCCAGCCACGCCACAATTTGAGAGGTGCCCATTTCTCACAATCATGAGACAGGCTGCTCGTGCCGTCTCGGACAATCCTTCATGCTCTGTAGCTCCGCCCTGGTGATGCCTAATGAAGCGGGCAACACTGCTCTCCTGGACAATCTAGGACAAGACAAGCTTTGATTTCCGTGGAAATAGTACAGTATGCGCCGCTTCGACTGTCATGGACGCTGGGATTGGCACCGGTCTCGGCTGTTATGACAGTTCTACTGAGACATTGCCGTCCGTGATGGCCAATCCGTGTCGCCACAAAGCCGCCTTCCGCTATTTAAACGTATGGGCCGATGATATCCCGCGACTCTAAACAAATATACATTTACAGCAGTCCTCGAGCATATTGCTCACAGATTTTGATAGTTTCCACACCACTTTCGGGCCTCCACCGAAACGTGGCGGCTCCGCAGCACATAGGACATAAAGCCCGCGACAGCTGGATTGTGCATCCCCTTCACAAACCGCAGGTGATTATTCTTCGGTGCCAGACTGGGCACGCTTGCACAATAGGTAATGATCTAGGGTCGCGCGTGCAGCGAGAACAAATGCCGACGTCGTGAAGACTCTCAGCGAGCATGATCAATCATGATTCTTCACTTTGCTGCAGAGAAAACGACTGGAAATCTTTATCAATAGGCGCCTAAGTGGAATCCTTATCAGGTGAAAAGATCTCACAGCGGCTAAGGAGCTTGCGGGGTCAAAAAGCACATAACTTATTCAGCAAGGATTAATCTACCGTGCGGGTTGTAGCGAGAGACCTAAGCTTACAACGGTTAGTTAATCAGCGAGGGCGCTGCATATAGCGCCCCGTCCTCAACTTGCGCCCCGTCCTCAACCTCGCGCTCCATCCCCTACTTGTGCTCCATCCCCGACTTGCGCTGCGCCCTCAACTCGCGCCCCGTCCTTAACTCGCGCCCATCCTCGACTCGCGCTGCGTCCTCAACCTCGCGCTCCATCCTCAACTTGTGCTCCATCCCTAACTCGCCCCCCATCCTCTACTCACGCTGCGTCCTCGACTTGCGCTGCGCCCTCAACTCACGCGGCGTCGCCAACCTGCGCCCCAACCTCAACTTGTGCTCCGTCCTCAACTCGCGCTCCATCCCCAACTCGCCCCCCATCCTCTACTCGCGCTGCGTCCTCGACTTGCGCTGAGCCCTCAATTCGCGCCCCGTCCCCAACTCGCGCCCCGTCCCCAACTCGCGCCCCATCCTCAACTTGTGCTCCATCCTCAACTCGCGCTCCGTCCCCAACTGTTGCCTCGCACACTTCTCTTAAAGATGGAAACGTCTAGTTTCACAGTCGACTTGATGAACCAAAAGGATCTCGCTAAAGTCATACGGGAAGCAGAGTCTAATCCTGGATTAAGCTCAAAGATTGAAATTCTGATGACCCTATGGCTGCTCGCACAATCAGACGTCAAGGGTGGAGATCGTATCATAAAGAAGATTCCGCACTTCTACAAGGCTGCTGAATCTAACGTGGGTTCTAATATCAACGCAAAATGGGATGAGTGGACGGATGAGCGGGACTTGATACTTGAGGATGTGAAAGAGCATCTTGCGAAGGGCCGTGACAAAAAGTACAGACTTGGGGAAAAAAACCACATCAAAGATGTTCAGAAGTTACATGCGGCATTTGGTGTTAAGGCCGCTATTGTTGTTGCGAAGTTCCCAGATGTCTCTGCGGTATACGCTTCACCGAGGGCTCGCAAAGAGCTTTTACTGCACCATCTCGACCCGGAAGCTGGTAAAGACACTACTCGATCGGGTACCAAGCGTGTAGCGGATGAACCAGCAGACAATCTTGATGGAAATGTCCAAGATCAGACTGCAAAGCGAGTCTGTCAACGAACAGGGACAGCTCTCGAGCAAGAGTCTGTCATCGTCCCAGAAGCTGGATCCAACCCAGACATCGACTTCTTGACAGATGGCGCCGAGTTGCAAGACACTATCGTGAAGCTTACCTGGAGTGAGATAGGAGAAGCTTTGGGCCTGGAATACACTGGGCAAGGCGCTGTTTCTGGATGCACTGATCGACAAATCGACTACAAATGGAGTGCTATCTCAGCAATAGATGTTATGGGGCTCAAAGGGGAGTTGCCAGCATCATCGACAGATGATTGGCTGTTCTACGAAGTGCATCCTTCAAATCTAGATAAGCTGCCCTTCGCCATACTGTCATACTTGATACAACGATCCATGTCGTGGAAAGCTGTACGTGGACAAGGTCGCGATATGTCGGCGTGCCTCAAGCTCGCATTGCCGCGCGCTAATCGCCAAGACTATGGGCCTTTTTGCAGGCTTTCTTGCGTTGTGCCTGGGGCAGACACTTCTGAGCATGACCAAAATTAATAAACTGTCCATCAATGACGATACCTCCTGTTGTGCGTCTGTCAGCTACATACTCTAGGCGTCTTCGTGCTTAACTTCACATCCTTCCAAAGCCACGATCCGGTCGCCCTCCTCAAGAGTCACCGTTTCCCCCTCTGACAGGGTGCGTTCCGATCCAGTACTTTTGTATTTCAAAAATGCGAAGCCCTGAAGGAGGGTTATTGTGCATCTCTCTGAGGCTGTCCACTCGGGCTGTATCCACATCTCGAGGATACGCGGAACCGTGTCCTGCTGAGCACCACGTCGCAGTACGCAAGCCTTCGCCGAATAGGCAATGAATGTCTGCCTACATATCAGTGCCAAGCTATTGATGATGATGCAGAGATCGTACCTGCTACCTTGAAGGAGGATACGGGTGTATATATCTGGCCTCTCCACGGTAGCGGCAAGCGTCGAAAGACGTGCGCCCAATGTTGGTGTCGAAGTGTTTGTCCCACGGCCTTCATGCATTTAGTTCGTGCCTGTTATGTGATCCAAGACCAGCCGAAAACGTACTAACCTACACTAAACTTGAGGGAGGCTTTTGCGCTGATTTGAAGACTTATCAAGTGATTTGAGAATTGTACGTATATATGGTTTCGTAGAGCAGCCCAGATGGATCGTGGCCAGGACGGTAACACGATACGGGGGCTGTACATCCGGTCAGTCCTTCTATTCTCTCATTGAGGCGGTCTGCGAAGGACGAGTAGCGGTGCCTCAATTTGTTTTTGGATGATTCACTCACCGGTATTTGACGGACCAACGGCGACTATGGTATGGTCTAGTGGCACAGTCTTGCTGCCAGACCAGAAGAGATGCGTGCGATGGGAAGCATCTGAGGTGGCGCTTTACTGCTGTTTGTGGCAGAATCGCAGCTGAGCGCGAGAAGAGGTGCTCATGGAGGGGCTGAAAATTGCGCTACAGACCCACCTATTCGGGCAGCACCAGTATATTTGCCGGCACGCTGCACTATCGCTACCGTTCCGGCAAGCTTTTGGGCATCAATACCCAATCTTGATCAAGATGCTATGTTCAGTCGCTGTGCAGCATCCATATATCACTCCCATACTCCAGCGCTGGCATGAGAAACGTCAGAGATTGCGTGCAGCGACTCTCGTCGGAGCCCGTGCCCCGCATCTGAGCCGAGGACCGCCTTGCGCCAGCACACTACCCACAACATAGCCAGCGCAACGGCTACATCGCACGATGGGTCACCCTCGTATGTACCGCCCAGTGTTTAATAGGATGAGAAAAAAATGCTTCAACACTCTGAGCGTTTTGTGATGAAGAGGTGCTGAGCCGAGGCTGCATCCCTCGCCGCCAACCTTGGCTCTCCATTCACGCGGATTGGTGGGGTGGCAGCTTGCTGTCCGAAAACGTTCGAGATAATCGACGTATGACTTCGCAAATGCTGGGGCTGTCAAAACCAACTTGGTACAAATGAACGGTGCGCGCTACCGTACCGCCGGCTCAATGCGGGGCACGAGCGCGCTAGCAACATGCGCTTTCGTGCCACGCCATACAGCGCACCGCCGTGCCAATTCACCACTCAAAACCCATCTGTGGTGGCCACTTCGACGACTTCGCTGATCAGAGGCACGTTTTGCAGCACCGAGCTGAGGCTGCGCATGCGTGGATGTTCTTGGCCAGGTCGACGCTTCGGTGGGATGCATACGATGCGCTGCACAGCTACTATTCGCCGAGTGCCCCGCGAGAGATTCGCGAAAAGACGTTTCCACCCGAATCGGAAAGCCGCATAGTAAGGAAGATCGTTTTGGTGGCCTGTGGGTCGCGGCTTACCATTTTGGGTAGGAATGCGTCTTTTAGCGAGCAGAGCGATTTTGCGTTGCAGGCACGATGTGAGCACCGTCCGATTCGAGACGCGAAGTGTGGTACTCACTGGTACCCACCCATGTTGGTGAATATGTCGGGCGACGCCCGCAGCGTCATCTGGAGTGTCACTACCGTGCAACATACACGGCGCGAGGGTAAACCTCCACAAGTTCGTAGTGACAAAGCGAAGGACGTGTACGCCGCAGCAGAGGAACCCTCCTGGAGCGTTTTGGCATTACCCTGGAGCGTGATCGAGTAGGTCCGGGTGGCTGCTTTGAACGTAGAGTCAAGACAAGTGGCTGTAGCATTGCATCGACATTGAGAGAGGTGCAACAATGAGCAAAAACATAGTCCCACGGCAGCTTCTTATGCTCGCGCGAATGTGATAAATCGTCGGCGCCTGGGGTACAGTTGATAGCCTAGACTCGCCTATGTATTGACTCGAAATTACCAAAAATAGATCTAGTAACCTGCTGTCACAGATATTGTTGCGTATCATTGGTTGGCATGCCATGTGCTCTCCTTTTCGAAGTGAGCGGCTAACGTCAGAACTAACTCGCTTGATGGATACGCGGAAACTTCGCTGCTGCACCTGGAAGTACTTCCACACGCCAGGCACATCTCAGTCTTCAACACCACGACGCGTGTAAGCCTCAGAATCCAGCGCAATCCAGTGCCAGGACTGTGCCGTCTACCTGGGAATGGCCTGACCACCTACCCCACGTCAGGACGGGATGTTCGTCCCGTACGGGCTGCCTGGCTTCCGGTCACGCCGATCGGGGTTGATGATCGCGACGTATATTGGCAGATGTGCGGGACGCCTCGAAGACAAGGGTTAGCCCTACGCGCGTGTACTGGGTTGGCGGCGTTATACCGGCGTGAATGAAGGCCAATCCTGTGATTGGGATACAGTGAAGTTAAGGCGGCACGGTATTGTGGATCCATTTCGACCCAGCTCGCTTGGATGCGTTCCTTCAACGGACAAAAGTATGGGACGAATCCGCCGGGGGGCGCAGACGCAGCAACCCACCCTGCTTGTATGCAAACATTTGGTGTCACTTACGGCATGTCGATGGAGCGTACTGAGATGCAGGTACTGCATGATGTTGTTGACGCATAAGTCAGCCCTGTGCAGCTTATGTTCAGCTTGAGTCAAGAACCCGTCCTACAAAGTCACAGTTCAAGCACAATATGTTAGCGTTTGCCTGTACATCATACAAGAATCTATGTGCTGCTAAATCGGACAAGCAGCAAAGGAGATGTTTTCTGGTTGGGAAGAAAAAAGCCGAAGCCACTGATGCATGGGCAGCCATCATTAGATTAACTTCTCTTTCGGCGGACTGGTCGTGGCGCAGTTCGAGCTTCACGGGCTTCACATCGTTCGAGCAGCCTCTCCCATTCAAGTGAGAAGTGGATCGACAAAGTCTAGGCTACGGGGAGGCGGGAGCTGCGGCCCCCGTCTATCTACTGAGATCGCTTGGGCCTATAGCACGCTCTCAGCACGCTAGTTGCTTACCTACGGTGGCATCAAGGATGGGACTAGCTCTTGAAACCGCGGCAACGTCGGCCCAGCAGAAGAAGGCCTAAAGCGTGGACGCCACCCAGCATTCGAACGTAGGGGAAGGGGTCGTGTCTCATGCAGGGTGCCAATTCACGGAGTGAACGAGCTGATCGGTGCGGCAAAACTCCTTGTTTTTCAGGCATGGCTTGAGCGGGATACGCACGGATGATGCATCGGCTGCTATGTGATTAAAGGGGTCATTTTTAAGTACGACCAGGTCGTATGTCGCGTGCAAAACAGGCCCGCACAATGAAACCCTTCTCAGTCTTCTCACTTACAACGGCGGCACTCGCCTTGTTGCTGCCATGCTTGCGTTCCTTGTACCTTATACATGTACCAGATCAATCCAAGTTTCAAAGGACACAACCCGATGCAGAGAACATACCCACCATGAAACGCGTGAACTACAAACTGGAAGGCGACTTCGCCACCGAAGAGACTGCGACCGACAAGGCTGGAAAAATTCAAATCAACCTGATAGCTCAACCGTTTCTCGTGGCTGCTCTGTGCATTGCCGTCATTACTCTTGTTGTCTCAGAAAAAATTGGCTATCTTTCTCCCTGTTTCCTTCTTGTTCACATTGGAATGGTATGGGCCGACACGGCGACAAATGTAGGAGTTAGGAATCCGCTTTCGGGATGCATAGTCGCCTGCTGCATCATTTGTCTATGTGTTGCGTGAGAGCTACCACAGAGCCCCTTCACCATACTCGCTGACACGACAGACAGATTTTATCCTCCATTAACCGAGTGTCTCGAGATTTCCGTGCTCATGGGTCTCTACGGGCTCACATACTTTCGGACGTTTGAATGGTCAAAAAAGTGGCTGCTGTGGAGCCACCGCTGTGCACTCCTGCTTGCGGCAGCCGCATGGATTGCGTTCTTTGCTCTGCAACACTTTGCTGTGCAAGTTTTTGCTCCGCAAGACCTGCGAGATGCTCGGGCGTATCTACCCCCAGTAGGTGATAACTCGAAGTATTCTCGATCGCCACTAATGCTCTATAGTCACTCTTGATAGCCCGCATCGTAGGGGATTTTGTCGAAGCTGGCTGCGGAGTTTTGGCGGCTGATCAATCTTCGAGTCCTTCTAACCTGCCGAAACCATTTGGAGGGGCTGACGCAAATTTCCACAACGGCATCAACGAGTTTTTTGGATCAGAGACCTGAGCCCGTGGTGTAGATCCGTCTAAGGCTTATATAGCCTTCGGAGTGAATTGTTAAAGTAGTTCCTCGATTCTTTACGCTCGATCTGGCTGGGGCCAGGCGTATGTCAGGAAGGGACGTGTTGGAGACACGACCAAACGGGACGCGATGTGTGGGCAAGACCTATTGATCAGGAGGTCGGCTCCCCGCATGTCGTTACAGATATGTCGGTGCTATTACTAGTAAGAGCTGCATAAAAAGCATAATTTGATAGAATGAAAGTGGAAGAGGGCTACAGAATGAAAAGATTCTCTTTCACAAGCAAACACGTTCTAGTAGTGCACACCAATATGTTCGCGCTCCTGTAGTCAATTGTACCGCCGTGATGTCCCTATGAGCTCAATACAATCTATTTTATGCGGGCACGTTATTCAAAACGGCGAGGTGAATGGCGACACGGCAATCCACTAGTGCCGCTATTGGTAGCTGCACTCTACAGACCATTCGTCAAATCTGGTGGCTCTTGTGCAAGCAGGTTCGGACCGCACTGGCGCTTCTAGACTCGCGTCTTTAGGCTTCCTATCTGCAACCATGCACAGGAACTTTGTGCAAATACGGTACGAGCGTATACCAGAATGTATATTGGCATCGTCATACTTCTGTGTCCAACAGTATAGTTAAGTCGTTGTTTCGGTCAGAATGCGTGGTCCATTGCTCCCATCAGTTTTCTTTCCATTGCCACGGAGCGATCACCTTTTCCATATTTGGTAATGGCATGAGAGTGCGCCTTGGTGTGCTGTGAAGGACCAGATGGATCAACCTTTCTAGGAAAGTCGCCACCTCAGGCTAAAACCAGGTACAGAGTCAATTTAACTTCTTTGTAGCTTTTCCTCTTGGTGAGTTCTGAGCCATTAAGTCGGCATAACAGCCTAAACGTAAAACACTTCCGTCAAGGAGGATTTCTCACCGAACACAAGATCGAGCCCAAGGTTGAAGAGCTCCAAGCCCGCGTGAAGGACGCTTCCTCCGCCAACGCCATTCCCGAAGCCATCTCCACATATCTCAGCGACGTGCTGAAGCTGGACCAAGGAGTCGCTGGAAAGGTCCTCGACGAGACCAAGGCAGCACTTAGTGTGGCCGAGACGGGGCTCCCCGCTGAACTGGAGGTCTTGAACGAGAACGCGGACGTGGAAAGCGTGTCCGACGCTACGCATCCAGTCATCATCAAGGACGTCCACGCATTCAAGGCGGGCATGCAATTGAGTGTCGGAGTCGAGCCGGTCAAGAATCTGGAGCAATTTGTCGAGGGCGCGGAGAAGCTGTGAGGATCATCGATGATGTACTCACGGATGACGGACACAAAATGGAAGCTGCATGACATTAAAGATGGTTTCAGTTGCTACATACAGTACAGTATGTAGCTAGACACTCGGAAAGGTTCGTCACTTGATAGTGTCCTCACCCCGCGCCGCGATATAATGCTGGCATGTGATCTGCCACAAGAAACATACTCATACTCTTCAACTGTTGCCTACTTGACCGCATGCTTAATTGCATTCATACCGGAGATTTCTTGCACCGATGTTGCATGTCCGCCTCTTTCGAGGCTACACCCATACATCAATTCTAACGCAAGGCTATGCTCCCTCTACCATTTAAGAAAAAAAAATGAGTAGGGCGCCCTAGAGACAGGGATGGCACGGGAGCGTGGTAGAATTGTGAGCGGCACGGCATTGTCAGCAGTGCTAGATCAAAGGCACCTTTATCACCGACCCACCTCGCGTGCAAGATAGCTCACTGATCCTTGGCTCCAGCCTTCGACATCATGAGTATGGCGTTATTCACGGCATGTCCATGGAGGGTGCCGGGATGCTGGCCGGCATGATGCTGGCGTGGGGAAGGCGACTTAGACGCCCATTGCGCTAATGGGGCACACGTCCGACACAGACGCTGTGGTTGCACATGCCCAACACGGAAGGTGCGGCAGAACACGAATTTCACCTCCATTCGGAAGGTATGGTATTCGACCAAGACGAGTCTGGTTCGGATATAAGAACATTCACGATATCCATTTTGTACTACCGCTAGCTATCATCTTTCTCCACTACTCGCTATGTCCATCCTCACCGCAGGATTTCACTCTCAAAGCACACAAATCCTGATCATCACCGCTTACATTTGTGCCACTGTCATCATTTTAGTTGGATGTTACGAAGTCTTGCGATGGCGGTTTGGTGGTTGGCAACAGACAATCAAAGGAATCTGTACCCAATGGCCAGACCTTTTGGTTAGATGGCAGACTGTGCTTATCTTGGTGTACCTGGTCGTCATTTTCAGCTTGATAATATCGTCGAGTCAGGCACGCGACCCGTCAGTCCTTCAGGCGTGGCTAGAGCTCTTGATACTACAAGCCCTTGCTACTGAGGTACATTTCGATGCATATTTTCTTTGTCTGATCTCTAACAGAAACATAGATAATGATGCTAGCAAAGCTGTTTCACTCCGTAACTGGAATTGGCTATCGCATCCTGTTCTGCTGTGTTTCCGCGGCTTGCGTCCTGCACTTCTTGGGCACGATACTCTCTTATTTCATCCCGCAAATTTCAAGACTATGGACCTCTCTTACCGCTGGGGGCAGCACATTGTTTCATCTAGCTATCGCAGCTTTTTTGTTCTACCTGAGACAACGGATCGCCTGTAAGAAGAGCCCTGCCCGGCGAAGCCTAGGGATATTCTGGATTCCGCACTCTATAGCAGCATTGAGCAGTTTTGCTCTTCTCTTCGTGCAGATCGACGTATTGCAGGACCAGCATGGACTGCATCTGGTATGTGTACTATACCAGAAGAAACCGAATGCTAACGGCACCAGATGTACTGTGTTCTCGAAACCCTGGTTCTTCTCACGGCTGTATTTAGACGCATGTACTCCAAGCGGCGACCAGCCGAAGATCCTCCAGCTAGTACCCCAGATACACCGGTAGGCATAAGTCCTGCCTAAATACAGTTTATCTTTATGTGGAGCAGCGGAAGGTGAAATATGCTCTATCGACCAAAATCTCACTTGCGTCTTCGTGCTGGCTCGACGATGACCGCCATTATTCGCTGGCGAAAGCAGCCATGAAGATTTCTCAAATAGTAGACCATGAGCGTCCAAGAGCTTGTGTACTGAGTTGACAAGGCAGTGATTACGGATTTCGCGGAGGTAAAGATGCTGTATTGCCATTACTGAGGCGGGAGAGACGACTATGTTCCAAGTTAGGGGCTAGCCGGGGGACTGCCTATCGGCACAAATTTATTGCAGACTCGTCTTAAAGAACACTGTACACTGCCGCCCCCACTAGCAGGACGCGTGTTAGTATACTTCAATGACTCATCTCGTATTGCAACGCCGCCGATCCCATTACAGGGGGTTTCTCTGTACTTAAATAATGCATATCCGTCTTGAAATTCAAGCTACCCTTCCCACTTCCCTGACTGATCGCTAACCGAACCACCACTTGTTCTTCCTCACGGCACAACACCAGCCTCTTCAAGCAAGCAGAAACTGCTGCAGTTCCAATTTCTCGACCTTGAGCCCTCTGCACAGGATCTGGTAAGGTTCGAGGGACCGAAAGCGTCGTCGGACGGGACTTCGGACACCTGCTTGCTCACTTGTATTCCGCCACTTTTACCCCAGACTGGTTGCCTCTAGCACCAGACAAGTGTGATTCATAAGCAGAAGAATTGGCATCATGAAGCGCCCGCGAACATCAAAAAAGCTGTCAACTGGAATTGTGCATTTGCACGGGGTCGGCGCTTCAAGCGTGTCTTACCCGGATCTATCAGGAGCTCTCAGGCAATGCGATGGAACTCGCAAAAAGCTATTCGAGCTAGGAACTCGGGAATATCCTATAGACGTAGATGCATGTCACATCATGAACAGTGAGGAGACTTCGACCAACACTCACCTCCCCCGACAACTGGAAGAAAAGAACGATACTGTCCAGGATGCCGGCGTCAATAATTGCCAATGTGGGATTTGTGGTATCGAAGATGCCAGCAACTCTTTCCCTTCATTGCATCAGTGCCGACATCTTCCACAAACCTGTGGTACATGTTACGGTACATGGGTAACTACACAGCTCCAACAAACCAGCTGGACGAGCGCGAGATGCCCCGAGATCGATTGCCAGGTTGAACTGAACCATGAAAACATCAGAGCCGTTGTCTCTTCCGGAACCTTTGAGCAATACGACGCATACCTGACTCGGGCAACTCTAAGCAAAATTCGTGAGTTTCTTATGAAAGTATTTGATTTATGCCAAAGCTGACGATGCGCAGCCGGTTTTACATGGTGCCAAGGGTGCAACTCCGGACAAGACCATGTGAATGGCGAAGAAGGAAACATATTCACGTGTGCAGCATGTGGCTACAAGATGTGCATCGTCCACAATAGCCAGTGGCATGAAAACGAGACATGTACACAATACGAAGGCCGTGTTTCGAGGTGTCACCAGGAGGTAGCAAGCCTCGAAGCTATCAAACGACTGAGTAAGAGGTGCCCAAGGCCCGGCTGTGGTTCCCCTATTGAGGTAAAAAGCCTCATCCGACATTGCAGCTGAATGTGTGTACTGACGTCTACAGAAAAATTCCGGTTGCGATCACATGACCTGTAAGCTCCATGCCGGCGCTCATAGCTTCATAACGCTCCAGACTGATATGCGTGTAGGCTCTCAGTGCAAGTTTGAATTCTGCTGGATCTGTTTGAGCGACTACGAACAGATTAGGAGAACAGGAAACTCCGCTCACGCGAAGAAATGCAGTTACCATACCGATATGCTTGGCTAATCGCGGCCGTCAAGCACCTTTCCTTCTTCAAAACATAAAATTCTGGTGCTCGGGCAAGATTACGAATGTTATTTCGCTATTCGTGCCAGTAGCAGTTATAATTGGCATATATAAATAGAAGACGCAATCACTGATGGAAAGCAACATGTCCATAGCTGGGAGCATCTCATAACATATGAAAACGGTTCCATGGCTGTATAGCGATTGGTGTCAATATACCCAGACGCCACCTGATCAATCGACAGCTGACGTCTTCGCTAGAGAGTTTGGCTTCTACCCAAGAGTGAATAAATATGTCATCATGATACAGTGCTTCCTACCGCGCTCATCTGGCTAGAACGGCGCCGGGGTCTATTTTTAACAGGCTTATGGCTTAACTTTGTTTCCCGCCCTTCACCCAGCGTGCTGGCAGGGAAAGCTCTGGAACGGACCAATGTTTATGGCCGTCATTAGTGCTGGTAAAGGTAGCCATGGCGGTGAGTTGAATAGCGGAAAGTGATCATCCAAGAGCTTGGGAAGTGGGGTAACGTTACTAAGGCCACCGGAATGTAGACGATATTCCCGCGAAGGGAGTTCGGGGGCCACGGTAATAGTATCCCATCATTGGAGCCTGACAGACCACCGTGGCCCGAGTCACAGGCTAGCTGGGGGACTGCTTGTCGGCACGAATTCATTGAAGTCTCGCCTTGCTCATGACCGCACGCGGCCGCCGCCACTATCATCATGCAACTTAGTACTGAGACGCCACATACCCATCTTGGTCAAACTACCCGTTCCATTTCACTGGCCCATCGCGTATCGCATGAGGGACCCGGTAGTGGTAGAGCGGTTGTCCAACACTGGTTGAACGGAGACGGGGGATGAACTGGTGACGGCGAAGGACATGTCACAACAGTAGAACAGTGCAGACTGTGCGCATTCTGTACGGTTATGGACTAACGAGCTCAGAACGAAGTAACGGCAGGTCAGGATGTGTAAGTATGGGGAGCTGCACGTAGTTCATACAAAGCGAGACCACAATGCTTTAAAGAAGTCAAATACGAGAACAAGTGCTGGTTACTTTTGATTTGTTATGTGCGGTTCCAGCCATACATGGTGAAGTAGTGAAGGCATAGAATGACGACGAGACATCGCGAAGAGCATCGTGGGAGGCGAAACGCCAAGAGTCTCTTGATAGGATGAAAGGACCAGTGTACGGGGCTGCTAGTCACGCGCCAATAGCCATTAGGTCTTGGTGGTCGGACCTTAGATCCGATCCGATATTTCGCCACGAAGCAGACATGGTTGGTGTGAGTCATTGAGCTGAAGCGTCCTTCGTCCGCTGGAATTCACGGCAGGATCGCGAAGCGCCATGAGGGAGCGGCAATCGTGCATGCAGCGTTACAGCCACCCGGATGTGTGCCCGTAATGGGCATACCCATACCTCTAACCACGCATTGTCCTTGCTGAATTGACTAAGCCGTCTGAGGCTGGCCGCCCAGACCTCCCACGGCTTGCAACACAAGGCAGATTTGGACCACCATTTTTACATCCGCTCGTAGCGGGATGGAGCAGGTAGCTCGGCGTCTAACACTATTTGGACATGTCAGCACTATGGTTCCTAATCCCTGCTTGTTTAGAGTACACAATATGTACTGGGCGGTACGATCTCACAAAGCACCTTTCACCTTACTCACACTCCTTTGACAACTACAGTCCTGCCGTTCAGCATATCATTACAATGAGCGAGCTACGGGTCTTAGTATGTCGATCGTAGCAGTCTGTCCTCCATCATATTAACACTTTCCAGCCAAAGGCACAAAATAATGCTCACCAACGAAATCGTCGGAGAAGGTTGGCGGGCCCTTGCTGCATGTGCATCCAAGGACAACCCTCTTCGAGCCATCACGGATTGTCTACTACCCATAGGAATTCGATTTACTTGGAACGCTTTCATGGAACAGGGCGTTCACATGCACAAACAAAAGTGTACGTACAAGAGCTGGAGGCAAAGCTTCAGGCCGACATCAAAAAAATCTCGGATATACAGATGGCAGCACAAAAGATCATCGACGAGAACAGAATCCTTCGCTTGCTTCTACATCGGCAAGGGCTTTCAGAATCGGAAATTGTGGAAGCTCTTTCCGGCGTCCCTTACGATGGTGTCTCATCCGTGCAACCGCTCAAAACCATGCTTGGGCGACAGATGGCTTGCAGTATACTTCCTTCAACAGCTGCATTGAACCCAGCCACCCAAAACGCAGCTTCAACGCCACGCCACACCCCGTCCACGCCAAATTGCAGCGAGCTGCTTAGCCCCTTGTCGACTGTCTCATACGACCAACCCAGAGCAACTTTGCCCTACACGAACGAAGCCGGTCGGATTGGCAATGACACTAGCATAGATATTACAGTATGTCAATGTATCACGCAGCAAGACGAAACACATCAGCTGACGAAGAACAAAAGCGGGCGTTTTACAAATGGCCGGGCCGCAACAGCATGGTAGAATAACACAATATTGAAGCCGAGCAAAACGAAGTGCAGAAAAACGATAGACCTTGACAGGTCAAGATGGAATCAAGCATCCTTGCGTTCTCCGTCCCTTGCTTTGCTTGCTTACTCTCTTGCTTTTACTTTTCGGGATCTTCTTTTTGCTTACGTTGTCTGCTGAGTTCCATAGATATCAATGATATGCTTACCTCTCTATGGGAGATCAAGGGGGGGTTGCATTACATGGTTTTTCTCTTGACATTCTTTTGCTTATCGATGAACGGCTTATCCATGTTGGGTGATACCTACATCTGCGGTCACGAAAATCCGTTGCGAATTCAACTCAATACGTTACGCCATCAAGAGTCTTAGTCCGTACAATAATGACAGAATCTACACCTCAAGCAAGGATTCACTACGTTGGCGTATGTGCTAATCTTCGTTTAGAGTCTTTCTGATAAGTTTAGATTTTTCGAAATGTCGTGCCACGACAACAACGTGAATGGGGCTATTTTCAATACAATCCTATCGACAATGGTTTATTGAGAAAAGCAGTAAGCGGACCGCAACATGACGTGAGGCTACGATTCACCCTGTATGACAGATCAATTTCGGTGTTCAGCATGCTTTCCAAGCTTTCTCTAAAGATTCTATGAACATTATAATTGAGAAAAGCTGGTGGTGGTCCAGTCAGTCTGTCCCCAACCGAATCTCTAGAGGTCTTATCTAATGTCCCTAGACACTCGTGGTTATGTCATTCGATTCGACACTAGCTGCATTGCCATAGTCCTTTCCGGTCCTCGAGACGACGCTGCTGAAGAAGCGAGGGTCTTATCTGTCCTGTCCGGAATCTTGGAAAAACATGACGCGCTCGTGGAAACAGGCGGTATAGTCGATTCCGAACTTGAGCATAGCTTGCTACACCACTGGCACCAAGACACAATTTTCAAAGTTTCTCGAGAATTGCAGATAGCTACACATTCACGGGAGTCGATCCAGGAGTTTGTTATCAACATCGAATGCATGTCTGAGCGAGATGATTTTCTGAAGCAAGAGGTGAAGAAATATGAAGAAAGTCTCAAAAGAATCATGGACGAAATCATAGGAAGCGTGAGGGTAAGCTACGAAACAAAGGCAAAAGTAGAGGTGCGCTTGTCAGGCGCGGTGAAGTCCAAAATATGCTTGGAGATACAAGAGCAGCTACAAGGAATAGATCAAAGACTCCGAAGATTCCCAACCGAACTATACTCCGCACAGGGTCATTCCATCTTGTCCAAACTAGGGCAAGCACAGCGATACTTGGATGATCTCAGACTGCAGGATCTGAACATGAGCGGCCTCAAGCAACTTGATGCAGATTGGCAAACCTTAGACTGGGTACAGTCGACGATCTTGGACGCCATCCACTTGATCAAGAACATGCACTTGTTTCAGCGTGACACGAATGAGACACAAGAAGCGTTGTCAAGACTACTCACTCTAGCACAAAACCAGGACACCCAGATCGATGAAATCAAGCAAGCGTTGGAGGAATCGAAGGTAGCGCTCCTGAAAACCATCAAAGGGGCACTCTTCGAGAGAGTAGAGAAGCTTGACGACTTAGTGTCGAAGAGCGGTGGCCTGTCGAAGCGCTCTAAAGAGTTTTATAAAAATGTAGCTATGACGCCATCTCAACGAACAGTGCTGACAAGACCCAGGCAAAGAAACCAAATAGTTGTTGTTCAGTCATGTAAAAGCTTGATATCGCGACTGTATTTATCTCGCGCGAGATGCGAATTCCAATTGTAAGACGAACCTGAGTGCTCAATCGAAAGAAACTCGACCAGGGAGGAGAAGAGCATGTAAGTTATGGGAGAATGCTACTGTCAATTATGGGCACATAGAAGAGGTCGGCGGACGTTGCAGATGTGCTTGCAAGTTATGGGTAGCCATTGAAATTCACTAGTTAGTCGACTTTCCATACCTGCCGCGATACATGACTATCAGCACAACAAGCAAGCACCATATCCTTATGGTGCATGCTTGTGCAACTACTACCGTGGTGGGACATAAATCTTTGAGACATCTATGCGGGCCTCATCGCCGTCTGCT
The DNA here is from genome assembly GCA_003501895.1 of Phaeosphaeria sp. A1 3.1a. Taxonomy (NCBI): domain Eukaryota; kingdom Fungi; phylum Ascomycota; class Dothideomycetes; order Pleosporales; family Phaeosphaeriaceae; genus Phaeosphaeria; species Phaeosphaeria sp. A1 3.1a. Next base: position 45,989 of record QVXC01000047.1, read on the forward strand.
CAAGTTTGACTGGCAAGGATTGGTGCTTAGCACAAGTTGATCGAGTTTCCTGGACGGCTTTATCCGCCTGATTCCTTCTTGTTCATCGTGATCACAACAGCGATGACAATAGCAATGACATTGATGATGAGGATGCAAATGAGCAAGCACCACCACTTCTTCCTGTTGCGGGCGCGCGCACTGACAATCGCCGTGTCAATCTCCTCGTTGCCCTTGGTTACGTTCTCGCGGACCTCCTCGCCCTTTTGCTCAATGTCGGCCACCAGAGGCTCTTGCTGTTGCACAATCTGGTCAAGGTCTTGGAAGAGCTGAGCAAGCTCGATCATTTGGAGCCCAATCTTCTGGATCGCATCGTGACGCTCCTTGACGTTGCGCAGGGTGGAGTTGGCCTGCCCGCGGCGGTCTGAGCTCATTAGCTAGGCGAGGGTCAGCAATTGCCCGGCTGGCTCAATCGAGAGTACGGAAAGGGGAGACTTACAGCTTGTTGGAAGATGGGCGCATCTGGGTCTTGAACGGCCTCGCGGACCTCGGTGTCTGTCGCATCTGGACGTACAATGCGGTATTGACGCTCAGCGGCTTGTTGTGAGCCCCTCCTGAAGTCTGCCTCGAGTGTCTCATATCGCTGAATGGTGGCCTTGAGTCTGCGGTTGACCTTTCCGACTTGTGGTGCGTTCCTGGGGCTGCCAGATTCCGGCTTTGACTTGATGTTCTTGACGCGGCTGACCAGTCCTCGGTAACCAGTCATGATCTGTGAGCTGAGGCTGTTGATCTCGCCCGAGGGCATGTCTGGGCGCTCCAGCACCTGTCCGAAGACGCGCTCGAGGTGATTGAGTTGGTCATCGAGCTGGTCGAGGGAGCGGTCGACTTTGCGACATTCCTCGAGCACTGTTGGGTTGTTTTCACTCATTGCAGAACATATCGAAGTTCTATTGATGATTGTCGCATTTTATCTAAGTGCCGCATCCTTCTCCACTTAGCTAAAGCGTCCCTAGCTGAACGGAACAACACTTTATATCGCTATTACTGTCAGCAAGAAGGCGTATGCGCCTTACAGTAGCGCGAGTTGTCAGCATCACCGTCTGCCTCTCTATCCGTACCAAGCAGTTGTAGTGGATGCTGACTTAGTACAAGTCGTCCTCAACGCAGTCCTCAACGCAGTCTTAGACTCGTAGGACAAGTAAAAGAAAATCCATCTGCTATGACTGCAGATGTTTAGATATCGCCTGAAGGGTACCTGTGTGCCGGAGCGTGCTTAATGCCGAAAGAAGGTCGAGCTATGAATGGAGGACGATATGCGATGAGTCAGTGGCGACATTGGCTTTCTTCAGATATTAGGATGGCTCAAAAGACTCAGGACGAATTTTGCCTGGTCATGTATCTCATGAGCACTGGTAAACAGAGGTACGTTTGATGATGCTCTTCAGTCTAAGCACATATTTGCTTATCAAATGAAAGTCAGGTACCATATCTAGATCCATGGCAAGGAAATCTTAACTGAGTCTGTTGCTCATGTCCTTCAAGCATATTTGAGCCACGACATCATACAAAGGCAGTGAGACTCCAGACAGTCCCTCCGGCATCTACCGAGAATATCACCTGAGCAACTGTGCTGCCTGTGCCAAGTCCGATGACTCTGGTCAAGAGGACTTCCGCGTTCGCACTATGGCGCAAGCGGCGTGCTAGTTTCTGCAGTTGTCACGAGGTTTTTTGCCACAACGACGGCTGAATCTGCGCTGTTGGGCTGACGAAGACGTGACGGAGATATGGCTGTAGCGACATTCAAGACCGCGGGTCTCTTCGTAGAGTTGACGACAGACATATTTAATCTGGTTAAAGTCCATTATGCTTCCACCTAGGCGCCACGAGAAGTTGTACGTCATTCTCGCCAGGGCAGGCAGGTCCGTCACGCACACGCGCGAGACGGCAGCTGGGTCGACCCAGACGGTGAGTGGGCGTGGGGCGCAAAGGACCATGGCATAGATCATCAACCTGATCTCTGCTGGCAAGAGAGTGAGCATGGCGACAGATTGGGCGGCGTTGAGACGTGCCGGTGCTTGCTTATAAGCCTATGTCAGCACGACCGTCAGCTGTACTGTCATCATCGCCAGCATAATTTCCTTGACTGCATAGATTATCGCGGTCCACAATACTGTACGATCTGAAATGTATCATATGTTACGCGGAGCATCATAAAAGATCGAGCACCATACATGCACGTACTGTCAAATGCTGGGTAACATCTCAGAGATGGGGTGACCATATTGGCATGTTTGTGTTGAAAGTTCTTGCAAACGAGCTGGAATTGTACGAGTACCTGGACTTGTCCAAGCACGTATTGACCGATACAAATGTGGCTCTACTTTCTCTTTAATTGTACGCCTTGAAGCCTTTCATTCATGGAACAATGACTCCCAATGGGGCTTTTCGTCAAGGCGTGTCAAGCGCGCCGCTGCTCTTAGGTTCTCGGAAATTTCTCCCCTATTATAACATCTCTGCAAATCTGAATCATGGAGCTGACTCACCTCGGGCGATGCAGACCGATTGTGGTAGTTGAGCGATACTCCTTCAAACTGCACAGGATTCCTGTCGCGGCAGAGGCTGTTCGCCGGAACGCGACCGTGCCGCCGCCAAGGTGCTGCTGCCTCTGACTGTAAAAGTGCAGGACGCAGCTATCTCCAGCACGGCCATAGTACCAGGGGTAAGAATGGTGTACCTGACCCCTCTTGGCTTCGATACTGTTAGTGTCATGCCTCGACGCCTGTTGCGCCTTCTAGTCCTCAACACTTACCTAGCTATATCCGGCTTGTGGCGCCAGGGAGGTAGAGTCCTCCGCACAGTTACGGGGGTGCGCGTCAAAGCACAGACAGCGCATCATCACTACTAATTATCGTCTCCAGCCATGCACATTCATCCAGCTACATTCCGCACCACTTCTGTTCTTCACCTCACGAGAAAATGGCTACGGATTCTCGGTACATCAATACTCTACGAACACAAAAAGCAAATTACCCACTGGGTGGAGTGCTCCCTTGTCCTTATCCCGGTCATCATGGTCGCATATTCCTGAGCGTGGACCAACTGTACGATCATGCGAAGGCGGAACATGCCGCTCAGCTTGCGAATTTGAAGCCATCCCAAGCACGAGAGCAATTGAGAGAGGAAGCGCTGAAGCTGAGGTAATGCAGGGCAAACTTTTTCTGACACATGCATCCGCGTCTAACTTCATGTAGGCGTACAGATCCGTCCTCCGGCGCCACAGGCGGCGGCTCCACGCTGGACATTACAGAATTTTTAATTGACCCTGACTACAAACGCAACATACCTCATGCGGTCATCCCCGAACGTACTCGCAAAGCGGATGCGCGCCTGTACGGCAAAGTAGCATCCAAAATGGCTTCATCGCCTCAGAGTACTGTCGCAGAAGGTCCACCACAACAGCCGCAGTCGCCTGCGCGTCCTTTACCTCACAGATCAGCTGCCAAAGCTCAGTCTGGCCAACATCAACCCGGCTTGATAGAGCTTCAACGCTATGATCCTCGGTATCCTGGATTATTGCTGCAGCCGGATAGTCGGCCTATCTCACAAGAACAACTTGCTTCAGAGGTTAAGTCCATTTATGCGGGTCTGACAATGGTTGAGACGAAATGCATCCATGTCGACCGAGCTCAAGCTGCTGCAGCACAAGATAACTCCGATCCAAACCATAAATTGGCTTCAGATCATTGGCAAGCTTTAATCGCACTTCATCGTACACTGCTACATGAACACCATGACTTCTTCCTCGCTAGTCAGCATCCTTCTGCGTCACCAGCACTTCGCCGACTCGCAGCAAAGTATTCGATGCCAGCGAGGATGTGGAAGCATGGTATCCACTCTTTTCTAGAACTACTTCGACGTCGCCTCCCAGACAGCATTGATTATATGTTGGCCTTCATCTATTTAGCATACCAAATGATGGCACTGTTGTACGAAACTGTTCCAGCCTTTGAGGATACATGGATCGAGTGTCTGGGAGACCTTGGACGTTATCGGATGGCCATTGAAGATGAAGATATTCGTGATCGAGAGACCTGGGCTGGCGTGGCTCGTTCATGGTGTATGTTGTACCGCAAGTCTAGACCCACCAAGATGTGTTTGCTAACCATGGTGTTCGCACAGATACCAAGGCTGCGGACAAGAATCCGACTGTTGGACGCTTGTACCATCACCTCGCAATACTGGCGAGGCCAAATGCGCTCCAGCAACTATATTATTATTCGCGGTCTCTGACTTGCGTTAAGCCGTTCCCAAGCGCGCGGGAGAGTATTCTCACCTTGTTGGACCCTATTCTTGGTCGTGCAATTGCGACCTATTCGCACGCCCTTCCAATCGACACTAACTACATCAAGGCGCACGCCCTTCTTTTTGAGAAGATGTCGCTCGACGACTTCAAGCAAGCAGTAGTGGAGTTTACCAACACCCTAGATAATCACATTGGCCGCGTCACTGCGAAATGGAAGGAAAAAGGCGTCTACATCGCCGTGACCAACGTTTCCGGTTGGTTCGATTATGGTGTCGACGACAACGTTTTCCGCCAGGTTTTCCTCACCGAATTATTTGAAAAAGCCAAGAACAGAGCCCCAGTCGACGAGCAACTTCATACAGCATCCCCGGCAGATCTGCAAGATCCCACAGCCCCAATTATCCCGGAGAGCGAGCTCCACTCCAAGATAAACGTCCATACTGAGCAACCTCATTCCGCTAACGCCCGACGCCTCACATACGATACCTTTGCCCTTGTGCTACGGCGCATCGGCGACAAGAATGTCCTTCCTCACGTTCATATCATGCTTTCTTTCCTTACCACATTCGCGGCCAACCCATACGTTTCCCATCTCCTTGTCGAGACTCCCTGGAACGAACTTGTCGCTTTCCTCAATACGCTGGTCAAAACCGAAAGTCAGATCCAATCACAAAGCCAAGCCTCAAACGTCACGCAACCCCAAAATATCGATACGTTATTCTCAACTGCTGTATTTCCTAAAGACGATGAGAGGAGCGATGAGTTGCCATTACCTGAGGACTACCTCGTGCGCGGACTCATCTGGACGCACGATTACTTTCCGAAGAAGTGGTTTGAACGAGAGCATGATGAGGAGGAGAGGTATCTTGAGCTTGCTAGCACCGTGAAGAGCCGCATGGAGAGGGTGCTCAGATTGGGGCACAAGCTGACGACTGTAAGTCCTCGACCCTTTCAATATGACCAATGGTTTGCTAATGAACATGTCCAGTATGACCGCTGGATTTCTTACGATGGGGCTTCGCATACGTTTTCTGTTCTTGACCACTAACATACGTCCATTACAGTATGAACTCTGCCTTCTCCTTTGTTTTCATCAGTCCTCCTACGATGATGGCCGCACGGTGGCGTTCATCACTTCCTTCTTTGTGCCTCTTTGGTTCGTATCACAGCACTCTAGGTCGGCTTGGTTGCGCTGAGCAGTACTCTCGATCACGCAGTGATGGGTGCAGTCTGTATGTGGCAGAAGTATCATAGGGCGATTGTGTTACACCCCAATCGCAAGGAATCAATCAGCCTGTGCGGGTCAACATCTTCAGTGGATTGTCGTGTCGCGGAGCTGATTGGTGCAAGCAACCATGGGTATGGCAAAGGACGCATGACTAAGGCATGCTCGCCGTATCATCAAAAGGGGCATGAGAATGCATCCTACTGTACGTCATTCACTTGCACTTCTGCACCTACGAGTTTCTGACAGCTGATTAGGTTCCTTCCGGCGTTCAGCGCGAAACACCGCCTGAGGGCATCACGTTGCCGGATGGCACTCACATCCCAGGCAACGTCATTGTATCACTGGCAATACACTGCATCCATGAGGATCCGCGTCACTCTAAGGACCAGCGCGTGCCTTTATGCCATTCAGCACGGGACTCTATAACTGCATCGGCCAGGAACTTTCCGTGATTCAAATGCGCACCGTGGTGGCGAAACTGGTCACGACGCCCTGTACAGTAGCAGAAGTCAGAAAGCTAGACGTTCGACTCACTTCAAGATAGATGTTCCAACTCAGGCACAATCGACCTCATTTGCACCAGTACATGAAAACGAGCGGATTCTCACGTGACGTCGTCTGGATGCTCAGCGCTTACGCTCAGCGACACGGACGCAGAACTCCATGGGGAATGAGCATAAGCATAAGATACATGTAAGTGAAAGGACAAGCATTATCCCCATCTCACTTGTAACGTCGTAATGAGCTACACGATCGATCGATCCGAGTATATCGAGTTGAACTCAGGACTGGCGTCTTCGACATCCTTTGCAGGAATAAAAATATGGGAGCGACAATCACGCGTTCCTGCAAAGTAGAGTTAAGTTAGTAACGGATCATCGCTCGTCACTCGAAATCACATGTAATTAGCTAAGCATTCTGCATGTATTGCCAATGATGCTCACTGTATAATACATTCATGGGAGGAAACACAGCTGCAACTCAACCACGGGAGCTGGTCATGAGCAATATCTCCCACCGCATCCGTTTCTCCCGTGAACCAGTGTTCCATGCCCCGTGGATAGCTGCCTTGGTAGTGATGCTGCGTTAGAAAACGGCGGTGATTGAACCCAATGCGGCGGCATGATAGACATACTGCGATACCGCTGCACGTGCAATCCGCATCCGTCGAGAACATTCCGTCACTTAAGAGCGAGAAGAAATCCTTAACGCTTGATCCCCTCGCAATATGGTTGTGCTGTGATGGGGGTAGTCGGCCCAGCCAAGGCAATATGTGCTTTCGGACTGCAGCTATGGAGCCCGTTTCGAGCGCACTGATGGCGACAACCTTCCAGCGGCGGGTGATCACAGCGTCCATAGCGTTCAAGGCTACTTTGATAACGAGATAAGCCTTCGCTGGCTCTTCACTGTCCTTCCAGCAAGTAGTGCCCACTGACTGATTCGACTGCGACCAACAGTGTGGCCCTTTTCCACTTTCAGGCGTCAGCCACCAGACTCTCTCGTTGCTCACTCCCACCTCGCATGTCAGAGATACCCGCTCTCGTGCAAGCACTGCGGTATCGTCAGATGTATTCTACTCGGTCCCAGCGGTTGGCAATTCACCATGTACATGATCGGTGAGGAATCCCAGCGCGTGCGCCTCCGGTACTTCGATGTGTACGGACAGGATTCGCGTTCGAAGCCACTGGGATAGAAATGCTTCAGCCTTGAAGACTGCATATAGACTCGCGAGGTCCTGAAATCTCTCTATCCTCTCGGCGATAAGTAAGCGAACTTCGGTGGGCAAGTGCGGCAGCGGTTGCGCAGCATGCATGATAGGATTAGCACAGAATTTGCGCAACTTATATCCTCAGCGATAAGGCTGAACTGGGCAGGACTATACACTAGTGGCAACTGCAAGGGACACATGTATTTAACCTAACTACCTAACGAGCTCATCATAGTCATCATCAAGACAAAATCGTCGAGGAAGGAATACTGAGACTGTACTTTTGCATTATATAAACCGTTAGACTAGCTTTCAAAGCGCACCTCCCAATCTAACGTATTAGAATTGATGTGTGTCTGGATCTCGTTCAAGCTTAAATGTACATGTCACCGCACCATGCTTTGCATGCGTATTTCGAATACTATTTTCTTCATGATTCACATTCAGAAGTTACAGTGCAATGATTACAGAGCAATGAGAACAAACTCGGGCCTGGGCGTCCACACACGCTGACGACTATCCTGCCCATCCGTTTGCCCGCTAGCATCGATACAAAGAAGTCGTTCCTCTCTCTACGAAAGGTAATACGCTTCCGTCAGCATGACGCTGATCCGCTCTCATCCGAGGAGCAGAATCAGCTTAGTATCGCTTTAACCTTTGGAGATCGCAGCTTCAGTATATGTACAGGCAAAGGGTCAACGCGCTGCGTGAAGGTATTAGAGGGTCACAGCAGCTTGCAAGACGGGAATAAGAAATTGTGTATGTTTTCATTACTCCCCTGGGGACATTAAACAACCTGGGCCTTCCCTACGCAGACCATTACAAGCTAGCAGAGGCTAAGAGTATGTATGAGCCGCCGCCGCGAGAGAGTGAGGAGGGACTTGGGCCTAGCCACACGCCGGCTATAGACTCTTTTCATCGCAGGGCCATTCTCTACGCAGATCAAGGCAAGCTAGCGGTGGCAGAAGAAATCTACAAGCGGGCACTGCAAGGCTACGGGGAGGCTCTGGGAGCCGACCGCACGTTGACACTTGGGACATCCAACGACCTGGGAAATCTCTGCAGGATCCAAGGCAAGCTGGCAGACGCAGAGAAGATGTACGAGCGGGCGCTGCGAGGCTACGAGAATGCTCTCGGAGCCGGCCACACGTCGACACTTGACACATACAACAATCTAGGCAACCTCTACAGAAACCAGGACAAGCTGATAGAAGCAGAGAAGATGTACGTGGGCGCTTTTCAAGGCTACAAGAAAGCTCTTGGCAATAAACAGGCGCGCTCAACACGGTGCAAAACCTTGGTGGTCTCTACGAAGAGCAAGGGGCATACGCGAAGGCTAGAGCTATGTACACAGACGCGTTATCTGGCCTCCAGTATGTGCTTGGTCTGTCGAGCCACAGGTGTATACAGCTCTCTGCTAGAATAAATGCCCTTGGCACTCATCTAGTGAGATTATATAGTCATCAACATCTGGCTAAGCGCGCTGACCCCAGTTGGAGCATGTTGCAGTGCTGGCAAGCAGTACGCAGAGGTATCTGGACTGATCTGTGGTTGTATTGCATGAAGCTATGAACAGTAGTTACCTATACAAGAGTAATTAGCTGTACTGTACACAGTCGCATCCCTCGCACGTCAGGCACGCTAGGTCACATTAGCGATACCAGCGCTATTCTTCGAAGCTAGAATGTTACTAGTCTGGACTATGCTATGAAACTTGCGTGCAAGCTACTGCATACACCTCCCATAGGCGGGCATCGGGGCTCACGTCTCAATGTGCTTACGACATGACTACGCTTACTGTCATGGCCTTATGCTGATTACGCTCGCTTTGCATAGCTGTAACCATAATACCCGCTTGAAATCTCTCTGAGCAAGCCACAGCATCGATCTACAATGTCAACCTGCAATCATACAGCATGGTTGTCTTTCCACGACGGTGAATCGTTACTGTTCCGCCATACAAGCGCGCTGAGCGATATCGTTGCTGGACTGGAGACACCGGCAGAAACTTGGCCTAGCCTGGTAGTACTCGTGGACGACACCAAGAGTCGAACGCTGATCAGCCATGTTCTGCCCGCTCCCAGTAGACGTAGCATCGACGACGAGCTCAAGGGAGTCAGCCTGCAGCTAGACGGCCAGACTGCTTTCAGCGATCGTCCAGTGTTAATTGCTTGCAGTGATTTCCGAGGACGCAGCAAACTAACGCCAGAACCAGATGTCGCCCCATGTCACTGGCACAAAGTCCGAGAAACTGGAGATGCATCAGAGGACATATTTCAAGACTTACACTGTAATCTGCTCAATGCTTTTGCCCATGTCGTCTGCCTCTTTGCATCGGAACAGGGCGGCTATGCCAACGTGATAGACTACCTGGAGGCATGGTCCAGGCGCATACCAAACCTCCCAAAGACCAACCCACGCCCTCGCATACTGATCGTTGCGACTCCAGGGGAGAGCCGCAAGCCTACAGAGGTGAACCAGGCATTGCTTGAGGCGCTACAACAACGATCAACGGGGCATGAAGTAGAATTTACCGTGTTCGTGATGCAAAGTGGCCGTCCGCCGCTGAGAGATCGAGTCCGTCTCGAGACCGACATCAGCCGACAAGTTCGTGCGCAAAAGAACGCCCTGCTCAACGCTCTGCACCTGGAGCAGCTCTTCTACCGCGGCTGTGATCGCTTTGTCGAGTCTGCGGTGACGGCCTTTGACTTGCTCGGGGCAGCGCGCTTGCACCGCCCGGTGTCGGCCAGCCTTGGTGCGCATCTCGGTGATGTGTTTGGGCGTCTTCAGTCGTGCAGCGAAATGACAGCCTTTGCAGCGCCATATGTTGCCGAGTGCTTGCTCTTGGACAATTACACGGCTGATGTACATGGTAGGTCTCGTTCTTTGTGCTACGATTGGCTTCACTGATGAGAAAGCCTTCCGTCCTCAAGACGTCTTCGCGGCACTCTACAAGAAGGTTTGCGCAAGCCATGTAGACAACATGGCTCTGCAAAACGGCGAGCGCGTAACAAACACCTTCATCCGTACAGGTATCGTCAGGCTAATTGAATCTCAATTTGTCGGTAGAGCTGGGTTGATTCAGAAAAGGAGTGCCGGGCGACTCCGTGTTTTGGACGAGTTCAGAGCATGGCTTTCTCCGATCAAGACATATCGCTCTTGTCTGACTTGCCTACAGAGGATCCCTGAGTATAAGTTTCCTTGCTGCCACATGCTCTGTGAAGAATGCTGTATTGATCTAGGGCAGCGTACGGATAGCGATCCGCATCTGTTCACCTTCTCTGATTGTGCGATTTGCAAGCTCTCCTGTGATGTGCGCATTCGGATGAAACCTGCTACTGCAGGCATCAGAGTGCTGTCGATCGACGGTGGGGGCGTGCGTGCTGTCGTGCCCATCCAGTTCCTCCGTGCGCTTGAGCAAGCGCTCGGGCTCGACATGCCAGTCCAGGAGCACTTCGACCTCAGTTATGGCACAAGCTCAGGTTGGAGACTGCTCTGACATATACGTCTGCTCGCTAATGACTCGCTAGGTTCCATGGTGAACATGGCCTTGTATGGACTTGGCATGCCACTGCAGGAGGTATACGCCCTGTTCAAGCGGCTCTCAGAGCGCATTTTCCGTGGGCGGAGCGAGTTTGGCATTGGCTTCGCTGCTGCTATCCACGCCTTCATCTCGTCCTACTGCTACGGCCAGTTCCCGTCTGCTGACATCGACAGTGTGCTGGAAGAGCTGCTTGGGGATACCACGATGCTGGACCACTCCTACATGATGTCGATCGGAGCTCGCATCGGGTTTCCTATTGTGGATGTCCACACGCTACAAACTTGCATCGTGACCAGCTATAACGGCGTTGGCAAGGCCACAGAGCAGGATCACGGATACAAGATCCTGCGCTCCGATAGCCCTGCCAACGAGATCTATGTCAAGGACGCGTAAGTCGCAGCCATACTGCTTGTGATGTGCTAATGCGTGCCTAGAATACGAAGTGCATCTGCAGCGCCTTGGTAGGTGGACATGTCGATTTCCCCGCCGACGTTGCTTTGCTGACATCACAGGTACTTTGCGCCCTGCAAGATTCCCAATCGCGGGACCTACTTCGATGGCGGCGTAAGTGACCACAATCCAAGTAGACTCATGCTTCAGGAGTTGCAGAGGATCGACCCTAGCTTCAGCCGCCCCGATCAGCTGGTCTCGATAGGGACTGGTCTATGTACCCAGGACCGTGCTGATGCAGAGCCCACTATGAACATGCGCGTGCACCCCGTCTACCAGACGTATCAACACTACATGCGGTACAATTTCAACGGACGGCAGCAATTTATGAACATGCGGGACATGTTTAACGTGCCTGTGTCGCATGCAAAAACCGATGTGCGTGACTGGGCCCATCGCTTCGATCTACCGATCGAGGGGCCGCTGGCTGATCTCGCTGACCCTGCTGCCATTGACCCGCTGGGCGCTGCGGCATGGGACTATTTCATTCAACAGCCCGCATTGCATAGTTTGGCGCGCGGCATTATCGCGTCTGCTTTTTACTTTCAGCTACGGTGCATGCCGGTCTATGAAAAGGGCCGCTACATGTGCTTTGGTCGCATCTTGTGTCGCATACCAGTCACCAATCCCGGGTTCGCTTCGCTAATACACAAGATAGGGGTGATGTCCGTCCGTTTCTCCGTGCAGGACCGGACACTTTCCAGCAAAACGTCTAATGTCGACAGACTGGGCAACTTTAGCATGCCAGTCTGCGTGCATGTTGCGAAACTCGACGAACTTGTACATACTCGGTTGAGGTTTGCAGATGCACAGACGTACTACGCCAGCGCCTCGCCGATGTCTGTTGAGTCACTTGTCCGACTGCAGAAATTAGACTGGCCGAGCGTTCGCACATGCACGCGACGATCGTCAAGGAAGCGATCCCAGCCGCAAAGCGAGCATTCACAAAAGCGGCGGAAGAGGTGAGAACGATGGCAGCCAAGCTCGAGGGACGACAGCATTAGGTTTCAGTGTGCCTGTGACTATGTACCAATCCTAATCCCTGCGCGTCCTACACCACAAACCGATAAAAATACTCTGGGAGGTAGATACATGACAAGGTTATGCCTGCGTATGCGAGCAGAAGCGCACTGGCTCTGACGATCACTGTCAACATGTCAGCATAGCCACAGTCGAAGATCGTAAGGTCTTACATGGTAGTCGGTGCACGGACAGGCATATCGCAGTTGCCATGAGGAAGACACCGAGAATTTTTTGGCCCCTGGCAGGGACTACTTCGTGCCCAGCCACAGCGGCGAAGAGGCGAGCAAGAAGGTAGTTGGACACGGTCGTGGTGATAATACTCCGCCACGCTTCGGGGGCACTCGGTTGGAGAACCGTCACGCTGTCCACAACCACCGCTAAGAGTGGTAGTGAGATGAAATAGACGGATGCGTCTGCATAGCCGAGACGATTTTCCACATGTTCGAGGAGATTGTATAACGAGTAGATTGCGAAACCTTTTAAAAAGCAGAGGATTGCAAGAAGCGGAAGAATCCAGAGATTGCTGTGTCTACGGTGGCCGTGCCCTATGCTGATGCTGGATGCTTGCATGTAGGAGGTCCCAACGATCACTGTGATTAGAAGAACCTGCCCAATCCATGAGTCTAGAGAACCATTAGCCATACGTTACATGTATCAAAGTATTCTACATACCCTGCGCATGCGTAGCTGATGCAATCACCAGCAGTCCGCCGTAGCGAAATAGCTGAAGTTGCTGGGGCTTCATGCCTTCCAAGGGGTCTAACATCCGTCCCCTGAACTTGATGCTCTGGACAAGGAGATAGAGCGCGCCGATGGCCAAGGGCTTTGCATAGGCGCTACCGAGGAGAAACATCTCAGCCTCTGAAGTCTTTCCGTTATTCTGGAGGCGAAAGGCAAGAGCAAGCTCGGTAGACGATCCAGCAATGGACGTCACCTGGGTGAGCAGAACATGGGCACCAGGGAACCATTTCCTCAGCCAATAGCCCGTAAGAAAGACGAAGTAGGCCGTCAGTCCAAGCTTGGCGAATTCCAGTGAAATTGACAATGCGGCGTGACTGCGTTCGCTCTCGAGCATGCAGAGACTAGCGACGGCTCCCGTGAGATGCGTCACGATGAAGTGACTCCGTAGGCTGATCCTGCGAAACAACGATGAATCTTGTGCTGTTCGCGTGGACGGGGGCGGTGATTCGAATCGCGGTCGATTTCTGTCGGCCATCGTGGATATGGGTTCGAAATGCTCTCACAAGGACGATATAGAGAGAACTGCAAGCTGCTAAGTGCATATTTGTAGACGTCATGTATCATCTTGGCACAACGAAAAGTACACACGGCCAGCATACTCGGTGTGGAGCACGCAACAGCAGGTCAGTCTGATTATCATGCAGTGTCAGCCTTTCCATAAGCGAATGCAGCTGGTGGCTACGCTACGGCAGACTACTGTATAACGTCTCGATTGCACAGACATACAGGCACGCCAGGAGCGTGACCGACGCGGCACTTCAGTGAGCAGCTTGCGTGATGTCCGACATCTGAATGCACGGTGGTATGACTGCCCCACACGTAATGACATTCTCTGCAAACAGCACTATCTGCCTTCCCCGTGTCTCCTGCTCAGCGAACCACACTACATAAACCAAATGACCTGTCATGTCCAGTCTTGAGTGCCGCAACAATCAATCGTAGTATCGTGGCAATGTCGCCATTTGGGGAAAAGAAAATTCAAGAGCCCTGGACATCTTCCGGGAAGCTCGTCATGATCCTTGGCTCTACGGGCTTCCTCGGTCCCTACATCGTTGCATCGTTACTGGACAAGGATGCATTGCAGCATGTTCTCTGTGTGAACCGAAATCCACAAGGACAAGATCGGACCCTGTCAGCCCTGGAACAAATTCTCGGCAGCCTTGTTCCACACCTGCCCCGTCTGCACTTCCTAGTTGCCGACATTACAAGACCAAACTTTGGACTGCCAAGTACAAGCATCGTGTCACTGGCTGCAAGCGTGGACGAAGTCGTGTTCAATGCCTGGAACCCGAATTGGGCGCTCCCTCGAGAGCAATTTTCTCCCCTGATCGACGCCGTCCGTAACGCCATCAACATCTGCAACACGGGCCGGAAGCGCCCGCGTCTCTTCTTTGTCTCCTCCGTTTGCGCGATTGGGGAGTGGCCAAGGAATCATCCAGAGCATCCGAAGATACCGGAAGCGGTGTGTCAGGATCGCGCCGATGCCATGGGAAACACATATGGGGAAAGCAAATGTACTGCAGAGCTACTTTTGGCTCAGGCTAGCGATCGACTTGGACTTGATGTTGTGATCGTCCGTGCAGGGCAGATCGGAGGGGAAGCTCACCCCACGCACCGTGTGTGGCCGATCCAAGGCTGGCTATATGCTATCATCAACGCGAGTCGGAGAGAGCGGATCTGGCCGAAGCAAGTACAGATGCTGGACTGGATCCCCGTAGACGTACTCGCGCAAGGCATGGCCACAATTATCAGTCGGCAGCGGAGTCATAACAAGATAGAAGTGTATAACATGGTTCATCCTCGGCCGGTTTCCTGGAACCTTCTTCTGGAAACACTGCGACAGCGATTTGGCTTGCAAGCAAGAGAAGTAAGCTTGCCGAAGTGGCTAGAGGCATTTGATAGGCAAAAAATGAAGCTCTTCGAGTTTCTCGAGATGGCGGGGTCCGGAAGAGAGTCCGATATGGCGTTTGAGATGGACAACGCGCGACAGGTGCTCCCAAGCGTAGAGCCTATTAGTATGGACCAGCTGGAAGACTGGCTCTCGGGGTGGGATCTGAAATTGCGCAAAAGAGCTTGCAAGCTTTAGGCCATTTGGTATGGACGTCCCCACCTGGTGTCGTGCTACATATTTCAATTTACAAAGACCACCATTCAACTGTCTGTCCCATCTTTTGACCGCAGAACATTTTTAGCTAATTTCTCAGAACTAAGTTAGCATCATTTCCGTGCTGTTCTGGTTACGATAGTTGTCCTTTGGCACGTAAGCATCAGAACATGTACTGTAACCGCGGAGGTGTGGTCACATGACATCCTATTGTAGTAGGCACTGCCCGGTAGGCAAGTGCACTTACCTCTGAGCTGAGGGCTCCTGTACACGAACATGACAACAGAACGCAACACGACAACAGATAGCAATACAAGCGTTGATCCGCAGCACCAATTGACACTGCCCGCGCAGTGACAGAACAGCATAGTCACGGACTTTGTTGCTTATAATCATCGCCAGACCAGGACCATTTTTTGATCAGCACTGGCTTCGCGTTTCTTCTCTGCGGTTTTCCGTGTACACATGGGCATGCCCCTCAAGCATCTTCCTCCTGGGCTAGTATGGCTTGTCGTTGAGCGCTGTTGGCCTGTCATTCGCAACTACAAACAAGAATTATTCCACCGCCGCCGGGAACATATATTGATCAATTGCCACCGGAGACATGTGTGATTACATGCCACCACTAGGCTTCTCACAGGGAGCACAAGGGATTCAATGTGTTTTCATTGAATTGAATGGGGCGGCAAAGCTGCTCGATACTCAACTAGGGGCTACTGCGAAGGGAGATCGCAGTGTCGAAAGTCGTACTCGCTCTCCTTCCGACGCTTGATACAAGTGCTGCAGATAGAGCGTCCGAACACGAGGGGCGAGAGGATAGATACGTTATGTTCTCGTGCGTGCGAACTCATGAATACATACCTCGGCTGACCGGCAAAGACATGCGAAATGTCATTATGAAAAAAGCAAGCCTGTCGAATAGCAGATTGCCGCAGAAAATACCACCAAGGCAGTGCCACAAGTAAATGCGAACGTGAGTTGTATCAACCGTCCGCACACACGTTGCCACGCTTCCTACAGCTTCTCTCGCGGATTTATTTTTCTATAAGGCGACACTTGTAAGGGCCATCTGGCACAAGCTTACTTGAGAGATTCCGCTAAGCGGTGTCCGACTGTCCTGCGTCTTACACCATGTTTAATGACACCACTTGATAAGCAAGACACAAATATGGCACGTGGATCGGAGTCATACAAAGCTTACGGAAGTGCTACATTCATACACCTGCCTCACCCACGGCCATTACATTCTTCATTACAACGCGTCCGCTTCAATGTGTCTAGCAAAAATGCTCGGATCTATGCTTTTACTCAGTATTATACCTAAGCTTGTTCTGTGTTCTGCAATGATCCCGACCACTGTACGGCGCCAGGAAAGTACATTTGCTGACTTCCAACTTCTGGGTGATAGGGGAGACTGCTTCGGTTTCAGCTTCAATGGCAAAGCATTCAAAGCTACATGCGTTTCGGTTCAGGGTATAGTTGAGACCAGCGAAATAGGCCTAGATGCCTGCATTACCAACAACAATGGCGATATGGAATATCGTGCTGAGTAAGTCGTTGCTCAAAGAGAATGTTCTGGTGCTAATAATGTAGCGGAGGGGCATTTACATCCTGTTCAGGCTGCACGTTAGATAGTGACTTGCTGGATTTGAACTGTAGCAAGTGTCCGACAGAGTCTGGAGAGTCTCGCTCCTCTAAGATCAACCTTGGTATGCAGCGGAATCCTAGATCATCACATGTCCGGAAGGCTAAAAGAAAAGAACAGATGGCACGAGGGAAACGAACGGAAATGGCGTGTTTGTGCGCGATAATGGAAGGCTCTCTTGCCGAGCACCGATTATTGAGATTTGAGATGAGGGGCATGGTACATAATATGGTAGAGATTCTCTGCGCGTTCTTTATGTTTGGAGCACTATGTATGAGAATGCAATTTCTTCTACAGTCGTGTCGAAAGTCATGGCACGTCTCCGGTTCCGCTCGCGAACAGTCCTGGAGTTCATTGACTAGCGAGTAACAAAGGCTAGATCACTTATCCGCGCCGCGCCATCCTGACCTTATTGCTTCGATTACCTGCCATGTGATGACAGGACGCGGGCAGCAAGTTCCACCAGCTTGTCCTCTCTCGTTCTGCTTGCCATGATCAGGTCGTCTATCTTCTTCCTCTCTTCCATCATAGACTCTAGCAGCAACTCGAACTCTTCTCGCAAAGCGTCTCGCTCGACATTGTAATAGTGATGCGGGGTTATCGGAACAGACAACGGCGTATCTTTGAATGGGTCGCTGACTACACGCGACAGAGCGGACACTGTTTCCGCCTCGGTCTGAAGAAGGCGAGGATCAATTGCGCTGGAGCTATTTGCAGTGTGCCAGGCCCGGATGTGCTCCTCTCTGTAGAAAGTGTGCCCTGGTATACCGTACGTGTGTTCCCTACCCTGTTCGTACAGAAATAACGGTGACGGAGACAAGTCCACCGTTTGCGGTCTTAATCCGAGTTGTTGATACTGCACCTCAGACTGCTGCAGGTGATATGATGGCGGCTGCTGTAGAGGTTGATACTGTGACCAATGCAAGCTCTGCTGCTGCACTTGGAAATGGGACTGGTCCCACCACTGAAGCTGGGGGGTGGGCTTCGTCGGTACTACGTCACAGTCGAGCTTCAACGTTGGCTTGGAATGTTTGTCTGGATAGCACGCGTCCGTGTCCTCTCGCATTCTTTTTCTCCGGATTGGGGTGTGCTGGCTTGACGGCAAAGTCTGAGACATTGTATGTCTACGCCAACGCAAGTCCATGAGAGTCGTTATAGTTTCTGGACAGTTGTCTGCAAGAAAGAGGGGTTAAATTATCAATACCGGTACATAACGCCTTACCTTTACCACGATGGAGGTGCACAAAGGGAGCCATCACTGAGATGCAGGTCATCCATGTAAGCAGCCACGTGGAGTGCAAACAGTCCATTGCTTCCATTCAATCTACTACATTAGCGTCAGTGATTTCTGTATTATCTTCCATAAGGCGGCTTTGGGCATTGGGCCAATAGAGGCATCGGTCCCCTCTAGATACTTTGTGGGAGTGGATGGCACAGGGTCTGCCGTGGGCGCCTACTGGATCTCCAATCCGCTTGAATCGTGAAGACCAGATCGGACACTCCAATGCGTAGTACTATTCCAGTGCTCACCTAGGGCCAGAATGGAGCATAGATGTAGTTCCTCGCTAACTTACCTGAAAAGTTTCGTCATCGCTCTTGCCTAGCAGCGCGGAGTGCAAGGAACCTAGGGTGAGGTGAACGATGAGTCAAGGAAGCATGTCAGAACATCACGCTCCAGCCAGACGTCCAAACCAATATGACAGGCACTTGCTCCATTGGGCCAGCTAGGTAGGCAGTATGCCTAGCGACTAGCTGCCTGGGTACAGTGAACAGCTCTAAAGGACATAACATAGAGAATGAGCAAAGTTCATGGAGGCACTGCAAAGAAATTGCACGATTGGTCCACGCCCATGGACATGTACGGCTCTTGGTATGATGCGCTGCAACAGTTGAGCCTCCTTTCCGATTGAAATTCAGATAAACCTCCCCTCGCCCATCAGTAACAAAAGCCATGTCGGCAGCGGTGGGTGTTCAAATAACGGTGCTAGCTCTGCGAGCGGGATAAGCTGTAAAGACGCGCGGGGCCCGCCGTAGCCGCGACGGGAGGCTTCAGTCAGCAAACTATCAGCGCGATGACCAACGACGGCAGTGGAGTCGACCCACCTCGGCTACGGCAGCGCACCGCTTCCATACGTTCGCCGCGGCTAAAGGCGCTGACACGTCATGCAGCGCTTCCATTTCTGGGCTCTGTCCGATGCTCGCGCGGCTGTGCGTTGCCCATACGGCGTGTTAGCGCCGCGCGCTTGAACGAGCCGCGGCCGATTATGCATGGCCTACGTGATATACCACGGACTTAAATAGCGCTGAACATCACAAAGCACTACGATGTATACCTCCAGCCCACGAGCCATGCTGCAACAGGAGAAAGTGATCATTGTATATTCTCTACAAAATGATGTCCATCCATTCCGCTGACGCCAGCCAGGTTGGCGGATCGATTGCAGGGCTCATGGTAGCCCGAGCTTTGAGAGGTAGGGGACTCAACGTCCGGATTCTCGAAGCGAGCACAGAGTCAGATTTGAATTCGCCCTTTGGCTTGAGCCTAGGGGAGAACGTACAAGAGTTCCTAAAGCAGCATGCTTCTCTAAACATGCCTCCGTTCATCAAGAATTCGGGAAGAATTAAGGTCGGCCTAGACGGGAGAATTATATCGTCCACGCCCTTACCAAATATTGCAAAGAAGATCTGCACGGGCACTTGGAACGGATTACGGAAGTCTCTGTGCGCCGGCATCGATGCAAGGGCGAGGTATAGTGGCCGTGTAGAACTCGTCTATGGAGCGCACGTCACTGATGTAAGTCAAGAGAAGAACAAAATGGCTGTTAAGTATACAGAAAAGAAAACAGGAGAAGCAAGAGAAGAGCTTGCGGATATCGTTATCGCGGCAGATGGACCTTACTCTACAGTGCGACGGTGCGTCGAGAAGATGCGTTGTACGAACGTCGAGAGGGAACCTTCTTCGATCGACGAGCTGTTGGACGAAAAGCGATCAGGGCCACAGTACAAAGACTATGTGGCTTGGAGGGGCAGGTTGAAAAATGATTCGTCTCCTGCCAGTCTTGCTGGGGCTTCTATCGGGACTCTTGCGGAAACTCTTGCTGAACTTCGCGCGGGAAAGATCGGAACGCTTGACCTGCCTGGAGGGTCGTACATTCTCCTGTATGCTCTACCATACAGCAACTGTGCATAGTACTGATAGTAGTAGATATGCGGTCCCTGACGACAGAAGTACTCAGATCGAGTGGTGCTGGTACCAGCGTTGCAGCGACCCGTCTCATTTTCTCAAGGACAAGCAAAGTGCGGATAGACGGAGTACGTTTCAGCGCTTAGAGGTGGATCCAGAATCTTGGCAACAGAACATTGAGAGTTTCGGGGAAAATATCCCGGGTTGGATCAGTCCATCTCTCCGCGATCATCTGGAGTTACTCTTGAAGGTCGAAACATATTCAAGGAAGAAAAGTGTATATTGTGATGGGAGGGTATGGTGCGTCGGCAGTGCAAATTGTCAGATTTTACCAACCCTTGGGCTGGGAACAGACGTGTTGGCATATCAAGTTTTGCAGTTGCCCGCCTTGGAGAACGAAAAGTCGGCGGATTGGGAGCAGAAGGTGCGGGATTATGGGAACACTCTGGCACAAGCTAGTGTGAGCGAGCTTGCCGAAAGCACAAGATAGACGCTGCGATCCT
This sequence comes from Phaeosphaeria sp. A1 3.1a, assembly GCA_003501895.1. Lineage (NCBI taxonomy): Eukaryota > Fungi > Ascomycota > Dothideomycetes > Pleosporales > Phaeosphaeriaceae > Phaeosphaeria > Phaeosphaeria sp. A1 3.1a. The sequence goes on from QVXC01000047.1 coordinate 66,401, forward strand.
GCAGCGTAGCTCGAGCCAATGACATCTGTTCTACCGAGCTGACTGATCCGCGACAGCATTGCTCTGGTTGCAAAGGCTAGATATGGTCTTTCTAATGCATCATGGAATCATTGTTAGCTCGTACGGCGCCTATCCCCTGCCCTTGCTGTGATCCTATTGGTTGCACGGCCAGTTTGCTGAAAGGTCATCGGGGCGCTAACTTTGGCGCGGCACATGGGTGCGGACAGATCGACTTGGCAGAGGGAGCGACTTGTCCGGCACGGTGCTGGAGTCATCCACTGCAACCCACTGTACTGACTGGGTCGATCGTGCCTTTTGTACGCGCACTGAGAATCTGATCACTCTATTAAGTTTCTGTTTGCGTGTATATGTTGACTTGTTATCTGTTCACTGCCGCATGCTACTAAGTGGATGATGGTTGCACGGCCCGGCATACTTCCTCGCTAGCGCGCAACTAAATTAGTAGTGCCGGAGCACAGAGCCTTTGTCGTGCTATCTTCGGCGCTTACAATTGCAGCAACGGTCCAGGTCGTAAGTTGACGTCTCGCAGCATCAATGGCATTGTTGCGAGCTAATTTTTGCCCATGCAGCTCACTGAACAGCCGATACCACAGTCGACACAGGATCTGCAGTGATGCTCTCCGGTCCTGCCCGGTTCTGTCCGCTTTCTTGCAATCGCCGTGCCAATCGAAGATAGATCCTCCTACCCACAGGCCCTCTGTCAAATCTGTGAAGCTTTACTTGGAATTGCAGTCGACTCAGGCGTCATGGTCTAGACGTGTCCAGTAATGGCCCTGGAGATCTCCCTTCACGAAAACGGTAAGCTGCCGATGTTCTGTCCGGAGGCAGAGCTATTCTATCGAGGTGGAGATGTCAACGCCATGACTATCAAGCCCAGCTGGAGCGCCTACGCAGTTTGACTTGGCTCCTTCTTCATGGTATAAACACGTTGACATTTGCCACCTTGCGAATCCTCGTCGTGGTGCGACGCTGATGCGATTTTGGCTCTCTTTCCATTCTGATCGCTGCACACAACACGCAGTGCCATCTTTGCCGAGGCTGTACAGATGTCCATCGGCAGTGCACTCCTCATCATGGCAGTCGCCAATGCCCTCGGTCAACGCGGCAATCAGATGGACGGATAGTTTCGCCTGCGATAATGACGAGGGCGAGACGTACTTCTGAAAGAATTCCAACACGTCGGATTGGGTCAGTGTTGCTATTTCTTCCGCATCCAGCTCATCTAGCATCCACGTTAATTCAGACTCCGAGCAGCACGGGCCTCACGTACCTTGCGCGAAATTGCAAATGCCATTTTTGATGGCACGCCAGAATGTCTTGTCAACGTCATCGAGGTTGGGACTGGCCATGCGCAGCTGTGTAATGAGCGTTTGCTGGTGGTGCTTGAAGGTCTCGCTGTCCATGCGCTCCAGGTTTTGCTCGAATCCATTTAGGAAGGCATTTATGCGATCTTCTAGCACCACGCAGCTCTGCTTGCTTTGCACGAGAATGGACCAGCCTGCCCAAGCTTCTATGAAAACGAATTCCGAGCAGACGACGTAGCCGAGTTGCTCGATAGTCCTCAGTTGATGAAAGCAGGGTTCGTCGATGATCTGTGCAAGCATGTGCAGTCTAGCACGAACACTCGTGTCATAGCAGTGACCAGCAAAGATGCTATACTCAATGCAATTCTGAAAATTCTCGTCTATAAGCCTCCGTTCATAGACGAAGTTACTCCCTACTGGCAAGACGATGCTATTCATTGGGCGTATCTGACTCTCGAGCAGGCCGGTTGGTTCAACAGCCTCCTGCACCAGTGTACACATGCCGAGTGCTTCATCCTGCGACAGCGTCCCATGGGCAAATATTTCTACTTGGCACTGCTGGAATAGGCTGGTGCGGAAATTTTCGAGGTCCGTCGTGCTCAGGGTTACGACTTCCTCGGCACGATTGTCGAATACCGAGCTTGTGTCGCTCCTAAAGTAATCCGAGTATGGTCCTATCTGCTCGTAGGGTGGCTCCTGGTCCGAATCTTGCATACTTTCCGCTAGACGCTCACGATAGAAATGGAATAGATGTTCCTTGACTTCGAGGTCCTTCATCTTGGTGAGAATTTGTCGTAGCAGAGGATTCAGGGCGTTTGTGAACCCCTCGATCCAGATCTCGATACCTTCACCATCACAGCTGATGGCAAAGTCCTGACCAGCAGCTTTAGCAATCTCCAACGGCGCCGACAAGCCATCTTCGAAGCACAGCCAAAAAAGCAGCGCCAGCAGTTCCTTGCGTCCATCGACACCCGTGTACGGAGTGCGAATATAGACGTGTACGATGGCTTTGGCTACCGAGAACCGAGAGTCATGTTTCCACCATACTCGTGAGCGCTCATCGTGTGTTATGAGCACCGGATGCGGCGCTGCTGCAGGACGGGGATTGATAATGCCACAGTGGTCGATTAGCTCCGGATCAAAGGTAGTCCTTACGGGCAAAGTGAGCTCGTCCGACACAGACGTCCGACAGAATGCATTGTTGATGGCACGGAGAAGGCGAGGGGGGATGTGCTCAACTCTGAACTCGGCGCCATAATATTGTTCCTTCTTGTCGAAAGCACCAGAATTGTTGGGGTCAGTGATGGTCAGGGTGAAGTTGTCTGGCCTGAGATGAGACATGGCCTTCCGCACGAGTTCCGCGTCGTACTTTTGGATCGTGGCAGGCCCGCTCAAGAGCTTGTTGCCGGGATATGGGGCCTGAAGGTTACCGGCCAACTTGATGACGGTGTCACTGGGAGACGACTTTGCTCGGAAGCGGAAGTTGTTCTGGCTGCTTCGCATCAATTTCTCTGCTATCCATTCTTGCGGCCCTTCGTGCTGCATCATGGCTATGTATTGAAACAAGACGACGACAACCTCCTCGTAGGTGTGCAATCCTTGTTTGGTGAGTTCGATGTCGACACTGAACAAGCTTGAGCCGTGGCAAATAACGAGAGGCTGGGCCCTAATCCTGTTCGCCCAGCCCTTTGCTCTCAGCAGTGCGGAGACGCTGCCTGAGCCTTCGTGTTCTAGCAAGTACGTTATGTACCAAGAAGGATGAGTCTCCTGCGAGCCTTCCTCGTCTTGATATACGAACCGCACATGCATCCGGCGTAGCCACAATATCGGCTTGATGAATATCTGCTTGCAGAGCTGCTCCTCTGTATAGACGGGGCATGATGGAATTATCTCCTGGACAGGTCCGTCAGGAATGGCTGCAAATATCTCCCTGACCCAGGTTTCAAGAACATCTAGGCCTTCCCTACCGAGCACAACGAGTTTCATTCTGCTAGACGCATACGTTGCCCTGAAGAATGCAAGACACTTCTCACGCGGAGACTGTCCCTTCGCCACGGGATTCTCGTAGAGGGTGGCCCAGTTTCCGGCCGCGAAATGGCTGCAGGGATGATTAGGATTGGCGAGACTTTTGTTGACCTGGACGATGCGATGGGCATCGTCTCGCAAGTTCATTACGAACTCAGAATCGATCGATTCGATTGCGCTCCGGACCGACTCTTCGGAGAAGAGCGGATCTACAAACATCTGAGCGAGACGATCGAGCGCTCCATAAAGCCGACGATTTTCATGCGGAGACGTCATGCGCTCGACATCTGATCTCAGCGGATACGTCAACGTGAAATGATACTTGGTCGAGTTCGGCCCGGTGAGAGCATTCGAATAGCCACTGTATTGTGAGAGGTAGCCATCGTAAGCGTTGCTTTGCGGATATTTCTTGGTGCCCATCGGTAAAATATGTTCAACCGCGTGTGCGATCCCCGGCATGTCGTCTGTATCGCAGAGGCTTCCCACTGCAACATCCAAAGCTGCCGCTGCTTCTCCTGCCCCTTCTTCGTGGATGAGAAGTGCCTCCAGCTGATTGTCTAGCACAAGTAGACGATACGCACGATCATCACTGTCGGGTAACTCGAGTTCTGCTCCCATGTTGCGGGGCGCTTTGCTATTTGCATCACAAAGCATCGTCAAGGAGAATAGGAGACTGAGTTGGAACGAGCAGATAAAAATCGCCCCGCGGGACGATGCTTGAGAGATACTACAGACCAATAGAGAATGACAGCTGTTAGAAGAATTGCCTGTACATAACCACATCCGTTGTACGCTGTAATGCGCATGATTCTGCCGACGCGTGCTACAGTCCTTTGCAAAACCGCCCTCACCCTTTGCGCAGGCGACAAATTTGCAAGATCCCTGGCCAACTAGGATATTCCTTGCTAGTAATGACTAATCATATAACACTAAGATCTGTATACCTCGGAAAGCGAGCTAGCTCGTTTTCGCTAGGACATATTGTCTATCAACGTGACAAGCTTACCGTATGATGCAATGCTGATATTGCCTGATCAAGACTAATTCGATCAGATACAGCGTCTGCACTGTAAGCCCAGGGCACCTTGTACGGTCACGTGGACTATCCACCAGCCAATCGGCCCACCACTCCATGTATATAAACCTACGTCACAGACCTCTCGATCATCAGATCACTACACAATACATCTTACATCATATATTAACCGCCCTTTGGCTTACATGCACTCATCCAAGCTTCTAGAGAGCAACAGAGGCACGAAAGTCAATTGATCATCAGTATCACGTGTGTAATCGTTTTACCTTGATACGACAGTGCTTATGCTTACGTCTGAATCATGCGTGTACATCAATAAAGCGCATTTTTTCTGTGGTCAATCCTTGTATGATCGGAGTGCACTGCTGAACTTGCAAGTTGTTTACTGGCTATATCGTCCATACTACGCCATCCATACTACGTCATTCATACTACGCCATTTGTACACGATGAATGACGAGTCTGATCTCAATCAAAAGCTACTTCGAGCTGCAAGAGAGGGAAGTGTCCACTGGGTGAAAGAACCGATTGCCAGCGGTGCAAACATCGAAGCGTATGGTTCCCAAGCACTTTGGACAGCAATAATTCACGACAAGCAAGACGTGGTTCGAACCCTTCTCCGACGTTACCCGGATATCGCGATTAGGAACAAGCGCGCCACAGATGCTCTCTACATTCCATCAAAAGAAGGGGAATTCGCCGATGGTGGAACTGCTATTCGAAATCGGCGCCGACGTTAAGGGCGGTCAGAGTGCGCTGAGAAGAGCGTGTAAAGAAGGGCATATAGAGATACTAGAATTGTTTCTTCAAAGGAACGGTGGTATTGATATCAAGAATACAGGCCCCATAGCAATTGCTATGGCTATGAAAGAGAATCGACAAGTCATGGTGAAGCAGCTGCTCCACATGGGCGTGGAGGTAGACAAGTCCATGTTGAAATTGGCCAGGCTCTCTGGAAACAAAACGCTGAGCCAGGTGATAAAAGAACACTATACAGCATTCCCAGGTATGGAAAAAGCCATTCAGCAGCTGGCAATATTCCTGTGGCCAAAGAGCAGATGGCGAAAGAGGAATCACTTGGTCGAGAGGTAGAGGCTAAATCGAATGAAGCTGAGCATACAGCTGCGAAATGAGAGATTGTGTAATCAACATCCATCTCTGCGCGGGGAAGTCACGAGTGGGCTGAAGATTCTGCTTTCCAGGCTCTCGTTGGCTGTCTTCCGCCCGCTGGGTCTCCCGCCGAGCAGTGAGGGTTATTCTATGCAAAATAATACTGTATCTGTACTTTCAGAACTAACATGATAATCAAGTACTTTTTTGAACCAAGTAATGTTGGCGGCTCATTAGAGCACTCCCGTGGCCAGTAATTTGTCCTTGAACTGCCATTACGTAGCATCATGCTTACTGTATTGAGTTGAGCCCCCCAAGTACCTGCTAGCTGTTCTAGGATCTTGGCTACCGACAGAATGGTCACTCGCAAAATTTGGGCAAGACCGTACCAGTGCGACAGGGATTCTTTCAAAGCTAAATATGCGCGAGATGAGGCCGGTTTTACAAGGAGCTGTATCGCTTGGGGATGTCTTACGAGCGTGGGAGACAATGAAACTACAGACGCCTACTTTGCTGTATCGAGGGACTATCGTTCTGATAATTGTGCAAAGAGCACGTCAGCGTTTCTTGCCTTTTCAACAACAGGTAGCCTCAATGAGGTCGCCTCTTGATCCGAAGCTTATTCTTGTCGCAACGACGAGCGTGATGCAAGATATGTCATATCGGTTGCAAAAGTGCTGAGGCGCCACCAGTTGCCACACTCCACATCTAACACAGCATGGACGGCATCCTCCGCTAAGTTAGCTTGCATGAAAGATCGTGCAACATGCTCGATCGGCACGGGCAGCCTCACTGTAAACAGTTATCATCGTCGTGATCTTGCGCGGTGAACAATCAATCCGTCTCCGGCCTAGCCATCCATTTCATTGCTTACAGGTAAGCACATATGCATAGACCGTTGCCATACAGGGAGAAATACTGACACCCAGTAATGCCAGTCAGGTACTGCGAGGTGCTTGTATACAGATGTCATTTGTCTCGTCGTGTCCGATCCTAAACTGCTAGCGAGCCCGTGGTAGAACTCCTGGAGCTAGATGTGCAAGGTGACGCATACTACCTGGATTCAGGGATCACTCTGTTTCATGGAAGTCTTCCATAATATTCTCATTGTATCTACATGACTGAGCAATTGAAGCGGTTGGATGTGCGATAAGTCTGATTTTGGAGTGGCTACTGAGGCGTAGAGCATTGCTATAGCGCGATGGCTTTGATCTATCCTCGGAAGTCAACATGCACGAAGATTTGCCCGTCACTTCTCAGCCCTCTAGTCCTGTCTCACTTGTCTTCGAGCGGTCGTCTTCTTCCCTATCATCGCTTGGATCCGTTTCGGCTTGCCTGCTCGTGTCTTCGGTGCGTGCTTGACTGGCTGGCGGGGACAGCTGACATGGTCGACCGCGACCTTTGGTTTTCGCAACTCGTCGTGTGCTAGTTCCTCATCGAATTTGAACATGGCCAGCTCTTCGAGAGATGTCATCGCGGAATCTTGGTGCTGTGAGACAATAACCGCCAGGTGGACGCGGGAAGACGAAGTCGTCCCTGTGATAGCAAAGAGATATCAATGAGACAGAAGCGGCAAGTTGTCCTTGAGTACAACCAAGGCTACCATTCTGATATAGTCTTCATCGGAGCTTGGACGATCCCTCAGCAACACCGTCGAAGCGCAACAAAACACGCGTCCTGGTAGTTCATGGCACAAGATGTATACTCGCTTACTGGACATCAAGCAAGTAAATTGAGTGTCTGCCGGAAGCGTATACTCATCTTGGGAGACATTGCACACGGATGAGCTAAGTCGACAAGCGCATCCCTTATCTTGCCACACTCCGGCTACAAACAACTAGGCGGGTCGACAAACATCGAGTGAGCAGGCCACAATGAAAGTACCAAGCGCCATACGTGCTGACCAGGATAATCCAACGCAGGCAGGGCAATAGCGAAAATCATCGGAATAAGCACGCTAGCCTCTTCGCAGGACACGGACTGATAAAAAGCATCTGAAGCAGGGACACGGATCATTTGAGTTGGGAGAGTCAGTCGGGACATTGTCATTCATCCTAAATCGGACGGTTTGTCTTCATGCTGAGGCCGACGTGATCGTTGATGAGGAAGATGTCGAAGAGCAGGCGTGTAACTCGGAGGTACCAGAAATATAGACATGAGAGCAGAATCTACGGGCCGTGCTTCGTCTTTGACTTAGTATCTGCTATACCGCCAGCCTCTTTACGCAATTTGATAACGCCAACGTCGCTGTGGGCGAATACAGGTAGTATCAACCTAGGTTCACTATATGGGTGTCTGAAGTGTCACCAACGAGATAGCAACACAGCTTCCAGCACGATGCTAGGCTTGCCAATGGAGCTGATTTGGCACGTGACAGAGCATGCCCAGACTACGGGCGCTCTCGGGGCAATAATACGAGTCAATCGCCTGCTTTACCACGCTTTCCGAAGAAACCTCTACCGTTTCGACATTGAACGTCGCGGCAGCTCAGCGCTGCTGTGGGCAAGTGCGCACGGCCACGTGCTCGTTGCAGAAATGTCTTTAAACGAGCGAGCCCATGTCCTGCCGCGGGATAATGCTCTTCAAGGCGCTCTCATGCTTGCAGTATACTATGGAGACTGTACCATGCTAAGGCTACTCGCCAGATATGGTGCTCAAGTGGATGTACCGTTCGAATTTGCCAGCGCAGAAGGCCCGGGCTACAGCGCTCTAGTCAACGATCCAGCGGGGTGGTTTGGCAATGCCCTCCATCTGGCATGTCGGAGGGGAAATGCTGGAGTGGTAGAACTACTGATCGCCATGGGTGCTGATATCCACAAGGAAGACGAAGTTCACGGGAATGCCTTACTCATAGCTGCTTGGGCGGGGAACGAGGAGATCATCAATTCGTTAATCAGGTCTGGGGCCAAGATAAATGTGCGGGGTGGATATCTCGACACCGCCTTACAAGGCGCCGCATGGGCAGGAAACTTGACAGCAGCAAATATTTTGATCGAGCATGGCGCCGACGTGCACTCACAGGGCGGTATCTACGGCACTGCCCTCCAGGCCGCTTCCTGGACCGGTAGCAGTGCGGTAATCAAGCTGCTGCTTCGAAGCGACGCCGACGTGAATGCACTGGGAGGTCGTTATGGCAGCGCACGGCAAGCTGCTTGCATGGGGGGGCATAAGCGCACAGAAGGACTTCTGCAGTACTGGCACTGGCGTCAGCGCTTGATACAGATGTTCGACAGGCTGTAAGACGGCAAATAGATTAGAGATGATAATGTTACAACCGTTCCTCTACGGCGATGCATAGCGCCAGTCTGTAGTAAGATCAAAACAAACGTCTTGTATCGCGCGGCTGGTAAGCTACTTTGAAGGCCAACGGTGACCACTGTATGCGATCAGCGTGCCTCATGCGTGCAGGCGTGGACGCCATTGCTTAGATAAACTTATTACCTTACCATGCTCACGCTAGGGAAAGCTGTGATCGATAGGCCCACGACTAAGTGAAACAACAAGCTGTTTGTGTCTCCAAAGTTTTGCTGCTGACTGCATTGATCCAGCAGAGCCGCACCGAGCATTGATCGTGACATCTCACAGTCACAGGCTGATCAGCCCATAATGCGCAGGAGAGACCTTAGATAGGTCGCTCAAATCTTGCACAGTGCCAGACCTTCTTCATCTCCAAATGGCGTTTCCAGCCAAGATACCTGCGACACAGCAAGGGCCCATGCAGGATGAGGTTTCATACATGCAAGGCGCGATCATCGACTTGTTGACGAGGATACAGAGTACTTTGTGAGAATCCCCACCTCTTCTACAGTCTGTCTTTGACACCAGCAGGTCCGAAGTCCTGCAGGAGATCAAAGCCGGCGAAGCACGCAAAGTTGACCAATGGATAATGTTCCGCGATTGTGTGAGGACGTCTCAGCAGGGACATGCGGTAAGCTTTGGCCAGTGGTGGGAAATAGCCTAACTCTGATTCATGCCAGGCGCATATGCATACACCGTCGACTGGGAGCAACGAGGACACCTATGTGCCGCCCCCCGAAGTCGAGTCTCTTGGTAGTCCAGAGTCATACATCTCGCACGATGAAAAAGACGCCCACCAGAGCGGTTTTATAGCACCTTTGGTGGGTACCAAGCGGCGAAGAAGTGAAGATTCCGATGGCAGTCAACGAAATATAAGAGGTGATTGCATTGTGAACTAGACTACGCGATGGCCGCTGAATTTGAATCTAGTTCCGAACACTCATCTTGCTCCCTATACTGACTTAGCCTCTCTGCTGGCGAAAGTCGACAGCCAAGTCAACGTTCGGGTAGTAGTCACTACGAGCTCATCGATCTCCCCGTCGTACCATGAGAACTATGCTGCGACGACTTTCGAGGTTTCCGACGTGAGCTCTTGGCCACAAACGACGTCTGTCTTCGTCCGTCTGCCTGACGCGGCCAACTTACCTACTGTCGCCAAAGGTAACAATGTACGACTGGAGAATTTCACCGTCAAGAGTACGAATCAAAAGCCATTTCTGGAGGGGGGGCAAGGAAGTTCCTGCAATGTGTCCACGGAAGACTTCATAGAGCCCTCTCACTATAGGAATAGATCAAGAATCTAACCGTGCAAGCTACAAAGTTGGAGACAATGTACTTTGGCGTCGTGAATGCACGCGACTTTTTTTTATTCAAGGTTGCCAGAGAGGCGTTGGAACTCGAATGATAGCCACCTTCTTCTCCCTTGGAATCTCCAGCCTGAACATGATTTCGTGCATGTTTACGCTCGGCACATGTCGCGTGAGAGCCGGCGTTCCTCGCTCATACTTCTCGACTCCTGCTACAGGGCGCAGCCACCTACCCTGTGATCTTTTCTCGTCCAGAGACAAGCGATTCTGGATGATGAAAGCACAACTCTCGACGACATCCTCGTCGAAAGTCCAGTCAAAGATACCCATCGCTTCTTCTGGGTAGACGAAGTCGATGGTGTTGAACAAACAGCAGCGAAGGTTCAGCCTGAACTGTTGTAGACGTACATAGGAAGTCGGCGGTGTTGACATGGGGGCCAGCGAGGTGTTTGTGCACGGAATAGTGATCAGATCGCTTGCAAGCCACGTATACGCAATGTCCGCACGGCTCCCGAGCCTGTCGAGGACTTGATCAGTCACGGCAAATCTGACAGAGGGGAAACGCGACATGTTTAAGGGAGGATCGGGATGGGTATAAGCTATGGCAACGAGGTCAATGATGTGGTCATGGCCATGTGTTGCAATGTATTTCTCGGTCCAATTCAGCCTTTGACGTAGCAAGTTTGTCTCATGGCCAAGCAGTATAACGCTTGCTCCCGCACTTGTGAGCAACTTCAGATCTTCATGGTCTATGAAGACGTCTCGTACAGGATTCAAGTACTGCTTCTCCTGTCGATCTGTCAGGTGCAACCCCGTGACAACACGCAGTTTGGCGATATCGAAAGGCAGTAAATATTCAAAGAGGCTATCTTGTACCGGGACGATCTTGACCAGGCGAGTTAGGCCATGCAAATGTCCGGGCGTATACAGCATCGTGTTGGCAATGTCTCTCGAAAGCATCTTGGTTGGCTCCCTTCAGCAAGATGATCGTCATCAAGGCGGCGCCCTTTACCATAAGCAGTTACCTGTCAGCACTGCTGAGAGACTTGGCTTACGCTGACGGCTATTCTTCGACTATATGTCTACTAAGTACACACAGATTGCACACACCGCCGCTTTGCAAAATGAACAGGCTTTACTCGTACCTTGCTGGAGGATGTCTCCTTGTAGGAGCTTCAGCGTTTACCAGCGGCGCCCCAGTCATGGGCGACGCTCTGCCGGAGCACTACTGCTTTCCCAAATATGGTGCACCTTTCCATGATCTTGACAGGCGGCCATCTGTCACGATAATGTATCAGGGTACCACGGTGACTGCTACACCTTTTGCAGCAGTTGGATGTCAGATAGCATCGAGCAACGTTCCCCCAGTTGCCACCGGCGGGTCACTACTGACATCAACTCCAAGTATGCCTCTCGGCTCCCCTACCAGCATTGCGATCAGCTCGCAAAGCGCGGTTCGCTCCGATATGAACATTTCGTCAGGTAGTATTCGTGAAAGTCAGTGGCCCGCCATGGGTTCATGGACGTCTAGCTTTGTAGCTAGCCGAAACCCAAATCTAGCCACTGGCTCAGGTGGAGTTGCCCCAACGAGTGGGGCGAGTCCCAGCATCAGGCCATCCGGAACTTCCCTGGGTGCAGGGAGCTCGCCTGGCCCATCTGTCGTGACACCACCCAGTCAGGCCCCGTCTGCTGGACCAGGTGGCATAGTGCCTTCCAACGTGTCCAGTCCCACAAGACCAGCGGCCCCAACTTCGCTGCCCACTGATGAGTCCCAAAACGAATCGAACACTACGCTGCCGTTGCCACCTGGTGCAGTGGACGCCCTTGAGCTGGCGCAATTTTTGAAGAACCTTGGCGTCTCGATCTTTAATGCGAGCAGTGAACAAGCAACGGGAACGTCCCAATCGGCTGTGCTCGCCAATATGTCAACAGTATGTTCAGTAGTAGCAAGACAAGGAAGAGCATGGTACTAACCATTTCTAATCGTGCAGCAAGAAAATACACAACACAAGGCGCTTACAGCGATGCTGGAGCGAGGCGGCAGCGTAGACATCCCACCCTGCCAGTATCGTCTCCCCAACAGCACAACGGAGATGAACTATCTCATGAGCGCCTTCACATCTATCGAGGTGAGTGCGTTCCTGTCGCTGGCCGAGTCCGTCCCCTCAGACGCTACTCCTGCTGCGATTCTCCTTTCAAGTATCGCCAGCGTGGCGGCAAGACAGAACATGATGCTGCAAGACATGGCAGCCCTCAACACGACCCTTGCCTCCTTTGACACACCAATATCTGCCACATGGGCGTACAATCTAGCTTTGCAATATGTGCAGCCAGGCTCTTGCGTAACCGAGCTTCCCATCTCCGTTCTGCCTACACTTTCGATAGGGAACAGGGTGATCGAACATGTTCGGCCCAATGACACTGTGACATTTCGTTGGGATAATGCGGCCATAGCCGCCGCCGCTAGGTCTGCGAAGCCGCTGTACATCGGCTGGGTGAATCAGGTTGACATTCCAGCGTACACACTTCTCAATCCAGCTGGCGACGGCTCGGGCACGACCGTGGTGCCAGCACAGCTCACCGGAACGGCGTTTGCTGTGCTCACTACACAGCCTGGACTCACAGAGGCTGATGAGCTGACCGAGGCGACGCTCGCTGGTCCCGTCCTCCTTGATCTCATCTAGGCAATAGAGCAGTGTAAGACGGATCACGTGTTTGTCATGGGACGTAGCGCTCCAACATTGAATTACTCGATAGAAATCAATTAAAGTCATGCATCTGTCAGAACATCGAGCTCAAGTGATGCAGATGTCAGCAACTCCCTCTTGGGATAAATGCAGATAGTCCTGTGTCTGCTGCCCGACAACATCGTCCACCACAGTATCGTCCGTCTGCTTGTCATAGTCGACACCTTCCTGATCGGGAATGCTAGCTGCGCAGCGAACGTAACTGGCAGCAATAGCGATAGCGGCGATGGATAGCGTTATCGTGATGCTAGACGACAAGAGGAGGAGTGCGATCGTCATCTTCTGGCTGCGTTGTGAGGTTCCTGATCAGGCCTGGAGACACTTTGCTTACAGAATGCCAGAGCGCTTCTGGGATTTTGAACACGAACGCCTGTGCCTTCACTAAGACAATTCCTTTAGCATAGTAGCATTGTACTTCAAAGGGGGGCTTGTATCTCGAGAAATAAGGAGTGCCATTCGATTCAAAGGAGATACCTATAGTAAGTTATGTAGGTGAGGCTGCGATTCACAATGACTGTAAGCAACCGCATCCGATAGGCTGACAGCATATGATCTATCTACGGGGTACCCATCAGTGCGCCAATCCCTACGCCCAGCATGTTCCGAAGCCAAGGTGACCACTGTGTTCCACGTCCGATCTTAATTTCCTCGCTTCGAGGTGGACGTCGGTCTGGAACTAGATGTTGGGACATCGCCCTGAGCCGTCTCTCGCGCACTTGCGTCCGCCTTACCTGCTTGCGTGCCCCTGATGCTTTGTTGTCGGCACGCGAGCGCTGGCTTTTGGGGTACGGCTTATTGAACCGCGTTCGATCGAGACGGATACGATGTGATGCTTTGGAAAGAGCCCAAAGAATCCGCAGCAGCTGCAATGAATCAGCCGTAGTGGATATAGAGACGTGATTGTGCATACCTCTTTCCGAGACATCGGCTGGGCGTCTTGCCGGCCGATGAATCTCGACACGATCGCGATAGCGCGCTAGAAATTCAGTCAGGGTCGGTCAGCTGAAGCAGACCAGTCTCTTACCCGCAGCAAATCACGTTCATGAACCATGTTCGGAGGTACTGCAGACACAGCTGTCAAATGTGTTCATGGAAGTAGGTCGACATCCTACAAATGTCGACCTGCTGACCCTCAGCAGCATAGTCATGCTTTTCGAGTTCCTTATGGAAAGGTGCTTATGCGTCAACGTGTGCATCAACAGTGTCATGCCATGCAGTGGATCTGTGCTACTCGCTTCAGGAGAGCATTCAGCAATGTAATGAAACGTGCTTTTAATGTCGAGTCGGACAGATCTGGCTTTGCCGTGCATACATACCAACGGAGCCCAAGTCATAGATGATCACTGCATGAGCATCGTATTGCTTATCGAAAGGGATTTGTAAGTGCCTGCTTACATAGATCTACATGCTATAACATCGTTGGTGGGGCCCTGTAGCGATTGCAGACTACCTTACGATCGGGATGGTCTATCGCGAGTTATACCACCTACAACACGATAGTCGTGTTGCGGAGCTATGCGAAGAGATCAGACGTCAGCATACGCAGTCAAGAAGACCGTTGTTCAGGTCATCAGGCGACATACCATGTCTTGACAAGGTTCTCTGGATAGACCGCGGCACCGAGACTGTAGGGGTTGAGGCCAACGTATCCATGCAGTCGCTCGTCGACGCTACATTGCCTTGGGGCCGCACGCCGTCGGTGGTCGCATGTGAAGGGAGCATGACAGTCGCTGAGGCATTCAACAGTAAAGCGAATACATCTTCTTCTTACGCTTTCGGTACTTTCGATTGCACAGTGCTCAAGACGGAGGTCATCTTTGAGGATGGGAGTCTTCTCAGCGCACCACCGGTCGAGATTGCTAAACATACTGCGCCCACGAATCGCTTGGCGATAAGAACGATGTTTGAAATATCCCTGATACATCGAGGCCCGTATGTGGCGCTAGAATTTCTGGAGGCGACAGAACAGGATCTCTCCCCCTTACGCTGCGTGTTAGAAAGCACGAGTATGATGAGTATGTACACGCAAGGCCTGCGGAGAGGTTTGTCGCAGAACCCAGCTTTACCCCATGGTGAGATCCGTTCGGGATTGGAAATTGCAAGCGCAGGTTTTGAACAGGTTCACAGGGCCGCAAGAGACAGAGCAACAGCTGTTGCGTCTAAACTCATGGCGGATCTACATGGTGCGTCATTCGACTCATCTATAGACTTCGTGGAAGCTGTCATGTTCGAGGATGTATGCGGTGTCATCATCGGACGCACTTGTGCAAGCCCAAATGGTCCCTTGTTGAGACTGTCAGCGAACTGCAGTTTCGCCGATTCCGCCCGGTCTATTATGAAGACGAGAGGTGGTGTCCGATACATGGAACTGGCCAATTACCTGTTCCGCAACGACCGCCATTATATCATCGGCGCTCATGCAACTGAGGCACTCGGAACGCAAAGCTTCAAGGAATGCTATCATGTTGACACTGTTGTACAGGCGTTGAAAGAGAAGTGCCCTGCGTTGCCCATACAAATTTGTCCAGTTGTACAGTATCCGTTCAGCGAGAGGTACCTCGCGGTCAACTCCAGCGGTAAAGACAGTTCCGAATGCAAAAGCGGATCAAATAACCTCCATCCCTACGTGACGGGACGCCATGTGTGCTGGGACTGGCCAATCAAATCGCTCAAATTACAGACTTTTACCTAAAACGAGCGATCTGATTGGCCGGTTCCGGCTCACAGGGGGTCCCGTCACGTATGGATGCATGTTAGACATGCAAAGCTGTTCCGGTTCAGACCATAACTAAGTAGAGCATCCTAGTCGCATAACGAGTTCCCGCTACATATTCAAAGATTGACGCGTCTTTCGATGTCCCATCTAGGCAAATCTAGGTACGCTCCAACATTGAGTGCGATGTATTCGCCGCGACGTCACACAAGTGTCTACACTCATATTCCTTCCTGGCCCGAGTCTATCGTGTTGCGCGGCAGCAAAGTGGTCAGGCAGCGACCATCGAAACATTCCATCGCACATATTGTAGGACTGTACAACGGGTTTTCAGACTACGCAAGTGAACTTCAGTTGTTTTCACCGTCGCGCAATTAGCGCGTGAGCTGCCTCACGCAAAAGCCGCTAATTGAATTCGATGCACGAAGCGCGGCGGCTGGATACACGCAGGGTCTTCGTTCGTAGTATTGAGACAGTAGCGGCGACGCACAACTTCAGCTGCTTCGCTTGGCTGCTTACGATGCTGACCGTGAGACTACCATCATCGTACGTCTAATGTAAAACTGGCCAAGATTTCGAACTCAAAACCTAATGCGACCGTCGGGCCAACCGCTATGGCACTGTTTCATGTTATACTCCGCGAAAACATTTATTGGTGTGATCCATCTCTCACCCGGAACTCGTTCGCTACGTTGTGTTGTCTAGTGCCGACATAACGCAGTGGCGTCATTTTCAGATCATCGCATGGCGTGCGTTAAGCGAGCGATGATCCCGCTGTCGTGCATAACGTGTAGAAAGCTGAGGATAAAATGTCTTGGCATAACATTAGCAATAGACAACCAAATTACTCCACGTCTGACCTGTCAAAATCCCACGAGAAGGATGCGAAGATGCTTACTAGCTGATTTCTGATGATCCACTAGCTGTGGACGGACGCCAGGTCGTCAAGTTTGTGTTTGTGAGATTGCGAGCGGAACATTACGAATACAAATGGCAGCGCCGGCAAGTTTTCCATGATGATTCGACGTTTCCATAATGCGGCATAAAAACTTAGCGGACACTTGCGCTCACGTTACTTACGACTCCATCGGCATCCCTGCAGCGGACCAGAACACGGAAAAGGCGATGGATTTGGGCATGTTGCAAGCCCCGCTGAGTGTCGTTTCCGATCCGACCATTGAGGGCGGTGTCCTATGGAAGGAAACAATTGACTGGGTGGAAAGAGGGACCGAGGTACGCTTGGAAGAAACAAGAAGGCGACACGGCCATACCACGAGACCAATGAACGCATTCATGCTGTATCGCTCGGCGAACCTCAGGCGTGCACAGATCTGGTGTAGGAGGAACAATCAGCAGTTTCTATCAGCTCTCATCGGCAGGAGCTGGGCGTTGGAACACTCAGAAGTTCGAGAGCTTTTCAAGAACTACGCAGAGACCGAGAGGAGGAATCACAGAGAAGCTCACGCGTCTTACAAGTTTGCCCCCAAAAGGCGCAAGACGAGTTCGATCAGCACAACATGGCGAAGACTGAACAGAAAACTGACGGGCCACCGTGTACTTCGGCCTGGCATCGCAGATACTGGGGCATTGTCTGCGCGCCCACATTGGGACAGCGAGACGTGCGCATATTACCAGACAGACAATCCGCCGCTCGAAAATGCAACCTACACTCCGTCCCCAGTGTACAGACCGCCAATGACCACTGCCATCTTCCACGATCAATACTACCTGGCAACCAATGTCGACTTCCTACCATGGACACCTACTTCTGCAGGCTCGAACGCAAGCTTAGATAGCTCTCCCGCAATTCGGAGCAACAGTCGTCACTTTGCTGAAGTAGATCAGCAGTACTGGACCAATTCAACTCAACTCAGGCCTTGCGAGGGTATGCTTGATGCTTTCGTGTCCGAACGGGTCGAGTGGCTCGATGAGGAGTACTGGGGAGGCTGTAGCATCGAGCATGTGTGGGACGTCCCTCAGTACGACGCGATGCAGTGCTTCGCGAATCAGCATGAGCCCTCGACATCTTTTGAACCTCAATCAAATTCCAAGAGGCACTGTAAAGACACTAGCTAACTACGATGGAGGCTGAAAGTGGCTAATGGCAACAATCGGGGGGACAACAGTGTTATGGTCACGGAAGCTAGTGATAAGATCTGAAGTCCGACGTAACGTTAGATGTGCTTTGTTTCACGACAACTGCTTGTAATTCGGGGTAGTCCACCTGTAGTTAAAAAGGCAATTCTCTCTTATATGATTGATTACGAAATTTCAGATCAACTAGCAGGAGCACTCCATTTCAAACCTTCGTCTCTTCTGCTTTGCATGGGTAGCATTCGAACACTTTTGCCCCAAGGGCAAACATCTCAAGACTCTATGCGAGATTCTCATGTGTCAGACAAGGGCCCCCGTGCGCGACAGAACATTCGAAGTGACGCTGATATCGGCTAACTACTTTTTGGCACTAACCTTATGTGTGACGGTGTGAGAGGGAGGACTGCGCTGAATTAACTACCTGAGGTGGGGTGAGCTACATATATAGAAGATCGTACATGAGCTATCCCAACTCGCACTAGATCGGTCATGGGCAAGGCCCAAACCGTTACATTATGAGTTCCTGCGCGCTGTCGTTGTGGTTTGAGCCTATCCTACACAATGAAATTGTGGTGCGTCGTCCCGCTTAGTCGATATCTATGGAAGCACAAAGAACGTGACTGATGTCTCTATCACAATATATGAAGCTGCTTTTCGACTTGCGCTCATCTCAGGTTGCGTTTTGGGCCGTCTCGCGTGCCCGGCGCTAGTCTGACCGCGAGGCTCACCACTACGATGCCTGCGAAAAGCAGAAGAAGACCGTCTGCCCACATTGTGAGCCCTGCGTTCGTACTATAGGTTCGGGAGTGTGTCTATGCTTTCTAGGCCAAATCCATCCGCAAGGGGAACGCAAAGACCTGCATCGCATCAGCATCAGTGAGGAATCGGCCTGCCGAAACGCGACGAGCTTACGGACAATACGCGGTAGATTATTGGGACATTGAATATTCAATTACGGCACCTCAGGATATCACTGTTTGTATTCAGGGTACTAAGCATGCTGTAGTGACGACTCGCAAGAAACATTGATGACAGGAAGCGTCGCTATGCGTAGCATGACTGATAAGCAAGATAATCATGTCAGCCGTAATGTTTCTATGCGCAACACGCCATCGGTCATTGTTCCCGCCAATAAACGAGTACGCTGCGCCCTTATGTTACAGGCCAGAGTCCACAATAGTATAACTGCGCTGATGTAGCCTGCAAAGTGCTGCCGCCGACCGGAATTGAGGAGTACCAAGTAATTTCACTTTAAGATCTCATGGCAAAGAAGAAGAACGCTCAGAAGGGACGAGCTGGAGCGACTCAAGCGGCCGTCAGAGAAGTAGGAAAAGACTCGCGTCGGACAACCTCGACAAGCCGTCAAATCCAAGCTTCGTGAGTACAGCTCGGAATAATACACTCTGCGCTAACGGAAGCTCAGTCCATACACGGAAACTCCAGTGAAGGTCCGTATCGGCGCGAATAAAGCCGTGTATTATGTTCTGCCGCATCTTTTGCCGCCAAGATGGAAACCGAGAGGGCAGATCCACCTACCCAACATATCAGCAGAGGCCGGTCATACTCTGGTGCATTTTCTCTACACAGGCGCGTATGCAGCATCGGAACGGTCTGCGTCTCACCAATTGCAACTAGCCTTGTCGGTCTACATGGCCGCCAGCAGTCATGACCTCCCCAAGCTTCAACAGCTGGCCGCGGAAAGGATGGCAGAAGCTTCCAGCCCTTTAGATATTGCCGCTATGATGGAGTCGCTCAGAGACGGCTTTGCTAACCTCGCACCTGAAAGCTGGGTACACAACCAACTGCGCAGCAAGATAACAACAGCATTCGAGCGGGACTGCACCGTGATCAAGAGTGACCAACTGCTCGCCAAAGCCGACACTGCCATGACCAAATTTGTCATCGAGATTGTGATAGGTCTCTTTCAGGAGCGACTTTCGCAAATGCTCGCCACGGAGAGAGACCTGCACCAGAAGCTCGAAAGTGCGACCGAGCGGCTCGCCGTTCACGAGTTACAAAGCAAATCGCCCCGCCCAGAGGGCTCTATCTCTGTAGCACGAGAATGTACCTATCCGCCAAATTTTGCATGGAGCACAAGCAGTCGTTCGTCATCAGACGAATGGGTCAGCCCTGTAATTGAGCCCGAACAATGGTCAGGGACGACTCTGGCGGAGGGCGACGTCGCAGCAGCTTGGCAACACACACTGGAGGACAAGCACACAACATCGGCGCTGCCCCAAAAGGAATGCGTGAAAGTAGAACAGACCAGTCTACACAGAAGCGTCCCTACCATTTCAGTCTCCAATCCTCTAGATCATACGCAAGATGTGGAACATCCAAATCGCACGCTAGCGCGTCTCAAGACCGGATGACGTTCGCACTGTAGTATAGGTTTTGTAAATGCTTGTAGCACCTCCGCACAGATGTGTAAGGATCAGCGCAGGCATGCAGCAGACTGAAGAATAATTCTATGAAGTACTTCCAACATGCTCAAAAGGATTGGCGTGATGTGAGGTACCCATCGATTGCGGTCAACATTACAGCGTCAGCCTGTCAACAAATGTCGATCGACAGTCGGGTCATGGCTTGTCGGGCCGCTTGCTTACTGGGCTGACTGCATCAATCAGATGCAAACTAACTAGGACGACACCTGGAGGAGTTTCCGAGGCAGGACTCTCTTTGTACTTGACTAAGTTACTGTCGTGGGGCGAGGTATTATCTCCTTCTCTATCATCCTCGTGGGAGCCATGTAAAGTCCAGCTACGGTCGATCTGACGCTCTGTGAGATATGTATCACGTTCGCCTTGATTGGCCAGGTGTTATTTGTAGATGAAAACGTTCGATTTTGGATTGATGTCTTTGCAGACTTCCCGACTGTGATGCAAACAGAGCGGTCCGAGAAGTCTAATAGTTCCAGAGTGTGGAATTCTGGCTTCACTGAACGGTGCCGCTGAAGGCCCCTACCGACTGCCGCAATTTCAGGTATATGCTTGAATGTACATACAGAACTCCTGTAGGACAGTATTTTATCGTGGATTTTCTTTCCATATCTGTAAGAAGTACAGTAGACTTGACTATGTATAATCAATCAATGAACGACTTTGCCTCGCCCTATAACAGACACAACACTTGCAATGCCGTTGGAATATTCTCTTATTCCTAGTCGCCCCGCCACAGTATTCCAAACCATATGTCTCGTTTTTCGCTACTCTGGGTAGAGAATGCCCATCGATAATAATTAGCCGTGCGCCGGACTTTTTTCGACCTTGCTTCGATATTGCGTGGCTGTCCCATTCGTTCGCAGACATCCTCGACCATTGCCAGGCGAATGCCGCTTAGACTCTTGGTAAGAGTCTTGATTTGAGACTCGTTCCATCGTCCTGGCGGTCCTGTGATGAAGTGGGCAATGACTCTGGCGTCTATGAAGCTGGCGATGCTTGAAGCATGACTTTTCAAGTCTTTGTCCTCTTTTAATAGATTTCGCACGGCGTCTTTAATGTGCTGTTCATCCTTCCTTTCCTCCTCCTCGCCCTCGTCCCCTTCCTCCTCCTCGCCCTCGTCCCCTTCCTCCTCCTCGCCCTCGTCCCCTTCCTCATCCTCACTCTCGTCCCCTTCCTCATCCTCACTCTCGTCCCGTCCCTCATCCTCGCTCTCGCCCCCTCCCTCATCCTCGCTCTCGTCCCCTTCCTCGTTCTCCTGGTCGCCTTCGCCTCTCCAAACAAGGTCGAACCAAGCATCTCGATCATCAATGCCCTGTTCTGCAAAGTCCTGTCTATATCGATCGATTACACGTCGAATGGAGTCCGTGTCCTCTCTGAGGTAGCGTGGTTGTCCTGCACGTGCACAAGTGTCTTCGAGCATTGCTAGTCGACGAGCGCTCATCTGATGCGTAAAGGAATCTTTGTGATATTCGACCGGTTGCTCCATAATAAGCTGGGCGAAGAAATTGAGTGTGACACAACTGCCAATGTAGCAGGCTTGTTTCTTTTTGTAGTCATGACGCTGCACAAGATTTTGGATCTTCGCTTGTGTCGAAAGCCGTTTCTTCTCTGCATGGCCTAATCGATTCTTCGCAAGTCGTAAATCATTGGCCGGGGACACGCAACTACTGATGAATCGGGTAACGTTCTCAAGATCTAGGTCCAGTATTTCGTTATCTTGCACTTTTTCTCGAACCGAACATACAATTTTCTCAACATAGTTCAGGTTCTCCCTAGCAAGGCGTACATCGCCGTACGCGACGAAGGATGCACGTGCAGCGCCATAATATCTGCGCAGCCAACGTCTCAAGCTTCTAGCCATGTTGTAAGGTGGAATGTCTGAGGGTGAACAAAAAGAATTTCCATGGACTGTGATAAGTCATGGGCTCGGCTCGTTTCTTATACATGATTGTGCTGAGATGATGTACGCGTCATCTTCGGATGGGATAGTGATTGCTATTACTGTGTGTGTCGTAGTGTTCGGTGGAGTAGTCCGTTGGTGCGACTTCTGTCGTGCTGATCAACGTGGTAACTAAATTATGAGAGTGCCCGAAAATGCATCACCGGTACTGACTGTGTTGGATTATTTACGATTCTACTGAGCGTGTCTAGCGCGCTATGGACTAACGTTACCAAGGCGCCAATATTTTTTTTTCTTACTTTATTGCTGCGGCTTACAGTGACTGCTGCCGTATTAGCATTTGCGTCAAAAGGCAAAGGCCTGTACTGCTTCGCGATCCGTACCATGCCATGTTCACAAGGATCACCTGTCTCACCTTTAGACTGCATCTAAGATTAGTGTCATTGAAGTCGTAACATACTGCCCACGTGCAACGCGGTAGAGCGACGCGAGCTCAGCATTAAGTTACTAGAGTGTGCGCACGTTTCTCCCTAGTGTACCCCTTCGCATCGCTATCGAGATATAAGCTCGCTGACCATTAGATTTTTGGTCAGCTTGGTTTGCGATCATAAGATGCTATCGCATTATTCCGTATCGCAGCTCCGGCAGTTTCGCAGCCATTGAATCTGATTTTGTAATACCCCTCTGTCCATGCGCTTATGCTGCTTATATGCTCTTATTCGATAATGTGGCTTACATATAAGCTCAGGTTTTCTGCACCATCTAGTCCAACCGTTACTTCTCGCTAGAAGTCACCTAGTTTTGTGGCCTTTGTGCAATCTGGAGATGGGAACTGGATCACTGGAAGGAAAGAAAAGGAGAATAGGACCGACCAGGAAAGCAAGGCGCTCGTCAAGTCCAGCTACGCAAATCGATGGCGCACGAACCGATCTGGCACCACTTGGTGATACCCAGTACACAGCACTGCGGGACAAACACATCCAGCTTGAGTTGGACTACGGCCTACTGAAAACTAAGTATAATGCGCTCATTGCCAACCATTCACTTTTGCAGCAAGACATGGAAACAATGAAGCGATTCATTGCCGATGTTACTGAAGGTATGAGACAGGACAGTATACGCTAGGGTTTGTAGTGCAAGAAGACATCCCAAATACATCCTATTACCGGCGCAGTGGCGCAATTTGTCAACCACAATTGTCTTGCATGTACTGCTCACGCCTGTTAGCATAGCCAAACTCGGCTTCGATCCATTTTTCATTTGTTACAATTCTGCTTATGTACATGCATGCAATTTTCTGATAGGATGACCTTGATAGCTTACGCCGACGGCAAATGGGGTCAGCATGACGGAAACTTGACCGATGATATTAAATCAAAGTACCGCACTTCTTGCTATTCATGTAATCTTTCTTCAATCACCCTTCTATTTCGCAATGCCACCCAGAGTGCCAGAAAGGAAACCTGCACGCACGCGTGAGCGGCCAATCGACTCACAGACTTCCACTCCGGCACACAGTGAAACCCGCTACGGAGAGATGCACGTTATAGATAATAAAAACGATTTATTCATCAAGATATCACCCATATCACCCACACAATCTGAGAACGATCTCGACAAAGACCTCTCCAGCTTCCTTTCGACTTGTCAGAACCTATCAGAGCGTCTGTTAGGCTCAGCCGAAGCAGACATCGTCCAGGTTCTTGACAAACAATACACCGATGCAGATAAGCTTGCATCGACTCTACGCTCCTTCAGTTATGACGTCCCTTACCGGCTATTCGAGGCTGTGAAACCTTGCACTCGTGGCATCATTCTCGAGTACTTCATCGAGCAAGACCTTCTGTTCACAGGCTTAGATATTCTGCGGAAATTTGAGACAAAAAACGTACGAGCTGGGATAGAATGGCGACATCGGGCCCATAAGCTCATCTATATACAGCTACTGGACAGTTGCAAGATACCATCCGTCTGAAGAGAGGATCAAAAGACATCTGGTTCGCGGCAGAAGTGTGGGAACAGGATGGACATATGCATCGGCAAGATAGCAGTGAAAAACAATCAGAGCCCACTATTGGACTTACTGCAGGGTCAAAGCTTCGAGCATAAGTCTCCCCAATCATTACTTCATTCACAGCACGCACTGGTACATGTGACTACCCAGGAATGACGACAGCATCTGATGCAGGCAAGTTGAGTATTTAAATTAATTAATTATTCTATGATAATACTTTCCTTATCGAAACTCGTGGTATCCACTACGTTCACCAGTTTTTTCAGCTTTGGACCAGTCGAAAGTGATCTTATCCAGGTAGGCCCGCCGCCATCTTACTATGTCTCTATCATATTACGGTAGAGTCCCTTGTGTTCCTATCCAGCGACATTCTGCGGGTAAAACACTGTAAATACTTTCACACCGCTCGTCTTAACGAGACTTGCACTTCGCATCACCATTTGTGCTCATGCTACGCAATTGCGATGTGGCTCTTTTGAAGTGGTTGAGCGAATTAGAACAGCGTCCTAAATTGAATTGACAAGACCAATCAATTACAGAGTACATTACCTCAGCTTCATACGGCAGTGTATCTAATGTGCATCCCTACGTGGCGGAACTCCCTGTGTGCCGGGACCGGCCAATCAGATCGCTTAGATTACGGACCTCTAAATTACCAAAAACGAGCGATCTGAATAACTTAGAGTTCTTTATTCTGCGCATGCTGATTGGTCGGTCTTGGCATGGACAATAATTTGAGCGATCTGATTGGCTGGTCCCGGCACACAGGGACTCCCGTCACGTAGAGATGGACGTCATATCGGATGATTCTTCATTCGGCCAAACCATTTTCAGGGTACAAACGTGTCCAAGATCCGACTTATCAATTAATTTGGTTAAGGATAGTTTCCTAATAATCACAGAGCAACGGCTGTTGTGGAACACGAAAAAAAGCACATAATGATGTCCTAATACAAACGATGTTCTCTTGAGACTTACAACCAGGGACTCATAATCAGTCAAAATCCGTAATTGACGCCCTTGCCATGAGGGATTTTAGTACATCAACTTCCGCTTCAGAGAGCGGTGTCATTTCTCGACTTTGACCGAATCCTGGTGTTGTGGAGCGTCTGGTGGAAACTGTGGAGCCTCTGGTGGAAACTGTGGAGCTTCTGAAAGATGCCCTGCGCTCCGTCACCTGTCTGGGTTTATGCGAATCGGCCCATGCCCGTTCGTCGTCATTCCCATCTTCGGCTTTCGCTATAGCATCGTCGTATGCTTCAGAATATAGCTTCCTGAAGTTTGACACGCTCATTCGAAAGAGTTCTTTGACTGGTGACCGAAGCTGTTCTGCGGCCCCCCCCCGTCTCCCTTTGTAATGAGTACTGATATACTTGCCTCTTGCGAGCACAGCCCTTTTCTTTTTGTCATCAGGTATAATATCGAAGATGACCGTGAGAGTCGTCCCAACTGTAACACAGTCCCGGAGGTCGATCTCCGATTTCGCGAATTCCCCAATTTCATGCTTTACGGTGTCGATAGCCAATACATCCGCCGATGGGTTGAACCCGGCGTTTTGGTCAACATCTATAATGTTCTTTCCTGAATTCACTACTTCTGCGTTGCTCATCGTGTACCACCAGTGGTCTTCACTCTGAACGAGACACAACCGCCGCGTAGAATGTCTTGCATGAAGCGTATATTTCTTGCTTTCATGCTGGGTCGCGGTCTGGTTACTTAAGCTCACACGTGGCAATCTGCCTTCGACTGATTCCCTGACGGTATTTTCATCATCGTGGAAGCGGCTGTCCAGCTTTTGCTTGTCTTTGTCCGAGACTCGAAGCAGGTAGTGACAGGTCTCAGTCTTGACCTTGAATAGCCATATAGTCGAGTCGTCTGTGTCGACATCCCACAGACCCTCGACATTATCGTGAAAATGCTCTTTGCCCTTCTGAGCAATCGCCTCAAGAATGCTGTAGTGTTCGCCCGGCGTAAAAGTTGTGTCCTCGTTGCCAAGAAGATTGTAGGCGTCGCGGACATCATCACTGTTTTCAGCAACAATAAGAGGATAGTCGTCAACCCTTAGCATCAGAACCCATCCGTCTTTACTAGCTACAATCACTTTGCCGTATTCATGGACTCGGTTTTGAATATCCTCATAACTAGGTCTTTGTCGTTGGCTTTGAATATCCTCATTACTAGGTCTTTGTAGGCTCGCCGCATACTGTTCAGCGAGCCTCGAATAAATATTGGCTTCACCATTCGGACCTTCAATTTTGTCCACGAATTGACGGTAAGCGCGGAGGATGGTTGGACCAGACTTGTCTTGGACGATGTATACTTCTCTTCCACTGGGATTGGTTATCTTGACAATTGCGTCCACATTTGCATCGGGTAACTGTGCATTCTCTCGAAGTTTTTGCAAATGCTGTGAAGGAGCCAGATCTTCATTTTTCAGTTTCTTGATGTTGTCTCGAGCCGTCAACGGTAGTATATTGGAGACCTTTTCTATGACGAACCTGGTTGGCTTGGTGGGATCGTCGACGAAGACCGCTGTGTTCTTATCCCTAACGACTGGAGTAAGGCCGGCAATGTTTTTGGGTTCCGTAATTTGCGTAGCAGAGGCTTCTTGACCATTTGCAATGTTAGATGTTGGCAGTACAGAGGGCTGTGTGGATTGGACATGTTCATCTGGCGCTATGCCTGCGAGACGATTAGACTTCCTTGGTGTGACGACGGAGGGCTTTTGGACGACGGGGGGCTTTGTGACTCTTGGTGCCATAATGGACAAAAATTTAATTACAGGGCGATTGTATTTTCATAGGAAGAAAACGCCGCTATATAAATGGAATTTGTGATTACCATCACCGAGCCCGCTCACGCGGTCAGACCTCGAGGAGCTTATGATGACATTGTGATCCGTAAGCGCGTTACTATCTATCGTCATGGTGCTCACCAGCTTCGACACACAATCACTAGTACCTCGATGGGACATAGAATGATTCACGGCGAGCACGGACAACCACGTTGTTGCTTCTATCTAACGGGGTTAATGCGCGAGCTGCGCGTACAGGCGAGTTGCGCAACCCACCAAATCTGCCTACCCCTCCTCTCTCAACGTACAATGGCTCAACTTACACCTACCCAATGAGTCTCAAATGAAGCAGACGCTCAGCTTGCTATCTCTTCTATTGGAGCTGGTGAAATAAAGACCAATCGACCCGCTGCTGGTGTCTACCAAGTCCATAAATCCACGCTGCGTGACCGACTGTGCTCGTAAGCCTGCCCGACGCGATTGCCAGCCAAATTCAAAGAAAATGGACCAGCTAGAAGAGGCGGTGATAGTCAGCTACAGTATATACTTGATCTAGGACTGCGTGGATTCCACCTCCGCACGCAGCTGTACGTGATATGGCTGATAGACCACTGGCTACGTACGGCACTTTGATGATAGCGCCTGGGACTTTGATGAGCCTGGTTTTATGACGGGCAAGACTATGGCGGTGCGCAACTCGCTTGTATGCGCAGCTGGCTTATAAACCACGTCATACAAGACGTCTATGTTACTATCGTTCATGCGTAGGATCTTTCCTAGTCCTGCGACTGAAGGTGATCAAAAGCTATTGTACCACTACTGTATGCTCGTCGATTTTGTACGATCTGCGTCAGCATAGGCAACTTCGTGCCTTAACCAATATAGGTTCGTACACTGTCAACTCATAACGCTCAGCGTACATACCCCAACGAGCGAATGTTATCAGCGATAGGACGGAGACAGTTTGGAACACCATGTTGAGTGATTATGCGTGCATTGGAGATGCAGCCTTCAAAGATGCTGCCCAACACTTGATGCTGATCAGCACAAAAGTCATGTCTCGCTAGCGACGGAGTACATATCTTGCCGCCTGATGCAGCACTGTATTTGAGCTCTGCTTCCAGTGTATGCTAAGAAGCTTGCGAGCTAAACCAGCTAATTCATGTGACTAATTAGTTAGTTGTGAAATTTAAAGGAACGCATCAATGGAGGGCTTCCCTTGAGCGTAGTTCAATTTCTTCTCAGGGACGGAGCACTATGCGTACATCTTCGATTGTGCTCGAAGTAACGGTATTGATGGAGTTCTGCGAAGTAGACAAGTATTGTCATCTTCATGGTCAAGACATCAATGCGTTCGTCACCATAGTTATGGAGCATAACTAAACATTCCATTTCATTTCCATTCAGCATATGCGCTGCGATCCGTCGTTCAGGGTCAAGCGCTTTGCAGGACCATCTTCTGCGTTAGCCAAAACCAGTCACAATCTTCTGTCGTTGAAACGTTCGCATTCCAGAAGGAAATGAGATCTAATTAATTGGGCCTATTTTCGTCACCACATGGCGCATGAGCCACCAACGAGGGCTCCCTGCCCCCTGTGATATCGATAGCACGGGGTGCACATATCACCACTGTCGTCAGGCTTGCGAGAGCCATGATGAGACATGCTAGCGATAACACCATCCAAGTCCTGCGTAGAGCGCTCTGCGTGACATCAATCAGAACAGCTACATCGTGTAGATCTGGAAGGTCGTGAATAGAATATACGAGCATGGTCGCACGCTGGGTCATGTTGCCAGCCATGCTGCTGAACTTGGTAGTCTCTAGCTCATGACGAAACACATGTCGGAAGATAGTACCAACCGTGACTAGGCCTAGCGTGCTTCCCAGATAACGCAGCGCTATCAGCAACGTTTGACCGCCTGCGGGGTCGTCTTCTACTGTTCCGTACTGGACATCTATGTGCAGTGCCGGCAAGACAATACTGATCCCGATTCCTGAAAGTAAGTTGAGCAGGACGTCGGCTGATACTGGCTTACCGACGTCGAGCAGGGTAAGCAGCGCAACACCCGAGGAAGTACAGATCCAACCAAGCAATAGGACCTGGCCCGTTGAAAAGCGACGCTTTACGAGAAGACTTACCAGTAGCGCGCATGGTAGAATAAGCGCTGTCTGGGGTAGCAGTAACATGGCAGTGTGAGTACGAGAGTGCTGCTTGACGACGCGGTGATAGATTGGCAGGAAGAACAAAAGCGAGTACATCTGGCATCTGTCAGGCGGCATCTCGCCAAGGTGGTGGTGACGTACAATCATGCCTAAAAGAAGTGCGCCGGCGAAAGATACTATCGTTTCCGCACGCCTGTAGCGCTTCATGCTGAACAGCAACGGATCTCTAACGGAAGTGGCTCTGCCCCAGACAATGAGAGGGCTTGGATGTATCTCTCTGGCAACAAGAGCAAGTAGGCTGAGAGATCCTAATGTGAGTGGCGCGAGAGTCTGCCAACTTGCCCAGGAGTACTGGCTGCTGGCGAGACTTAGCGCAACCACGATAGGAACGACAGAGCCAATGAAGAGGAGCACGCCGACGTAGTCAGGACGCTTCCCAGCCACGACAGTTCGCTGCTCACTCTCAGGCGAGTTGTACACCATGACACTCAACGGTACGCATAAACACGCCACCACGCGAAGGTTCCAACGCTGTTTCCCTGTTAGCGGAGAATAATTCGACTCGGAGGCAGCGCTACCCATGTACTGCTGTGGCTGATGGCGGCGCCTGCAAAAGGGCCACCTATCGTTCCAACGGCGGTAGAGAAGCAGATAGCGGCCATCATCTTCGGCTTACACGCTTCTTTCATAGTGATGCAAACAGTGTAGGCAAGCGCAACCAGCCCGCCAGCGCCGAGACCCTGCAGACTGCGGCCGGCAAGAAACAACCCCATATTATCAGCATAGTCGCCAGCGAGCGCACCCAGCCCTAACGTCAATATCAGAGTCAATACGACCCCCTTGAGATCGAATGCTTTCGTGAAGTGTGATGAGATTGGTACAGACACACAGGAAGCGAGCATGAAAGACGCGCCGATCCAGAAGCTCTCAGTGGCGTCGCCTGCGAAATCTGTAGCAATAACCTTCGTGACCGGCCATCCATGGTTAATTCAGTACGCATTCTTCTCAAGGACACTTACTGGCACAGCGAATGCAATGCTCGTCGCGTCGATCGTTGCCAGCAGGACGAAGATGAGCAACGGCACAAGCAATCCGAGCGAATAATTCTGCATCATTCTCGCCTCAAAGAAGTTGCACGAGTACTTGTGAACGAAGAAGGGGTGACTGTATGTTGGTCGTGAGTGTCAGCATCATCACCTTATCGACGGTAAGCAGGAATCGGTCCGCTGATATGCATTACGGAGTGGCTGTGCGACAGAAACGGCTGCAATCGTGGCCACCCACACGTAGCATTAAACTGGCGGCAACCCTGGGCATGGTGGCAAGGCTCGTGAGAATCTTCCATTTGTGTGCAGCATGGTCATGCTGCGCTTTGTTGCCATACTGCCAGCCATAGCGGTTCAGTGGGGATTCATATCAGGCATGACGCGCGTGGAAGTCTTTGACACACTTACGGATGTTCATTAGTTAACTTACCTGATATGCTGGGCATACTGCGCAGAGTCCACTCGGAATTGCCGTGTAGAAAGTGAGCCACACGTTCTGTGCCCGCCTAGGTCTAGGCGAGCAGCACGTGAAAGCCAAGTTACTAAGCATAATTTCAAGGGCTATCCGTAGATAACATGGTGTCAGTTTCTTGTGTCGCAGCAATTAACACCCATAGTCCAGTAACGCTTACGGACTTCCCGTGATGCGGAGGCGTATATCAGCATGGCTAACTAGTCCCTGACACCATAACTCATTAAATACTTGTCAAATTATGGGTAGAATATGACATGGAGGGTAATCATCACTGAAGTACTCGCTCCCAAGGCAAACAAAAAGCTGGATTGCGAACACTTCCTTCTTAGCAAAATTGTGCGGCAGACACATGAGATAATGAGAACAAAACAGACAGCCCGTATGATCCCACCCTCTGACCACTGTGATCTCGGTGTGAGTATTGACGTTTGCGTCAGGTAAGACGACTGAAGGAAAAGCACCGAGGAAGGAACTGCCCACCAAAGCGGCCCGAAACCGACCTCCTAAAGGCCCTAAAAAATCTCATCGATACAAGCCTGGAACAGTGGCTCTCCGCGAGATCCGTCGTTATCAAAAGTCCACTGACCTCCTCATTCGAAAATTGCCGTTTCAACGTCTTGTTCGAGAAATCGCATCCTTAACGGGCCGGGGCGAGAACGACTACCGCTTCCAGTCTGCAGCCATTGGAGCCCTCCAAGAAGCTGCAGAGGATTACCTCACCTCTCTCTTCGAGAATACACAGCTTTGCGCTTTCCACGCCAAACGTGTCACAATACGTAGGTGCATTCGTTGGATGTCGAATCCGCTGATCTCTATCACAGTAGCGAGGGACATGACTCTCGCGCGCCGTCTCCGAGGCGAACGCGAACTGCATTAGCTGTCCATGGTCAAGCTTAGACATAGAAGGTGCGACTATGGTGAAAAGAGTCACGATCTAGACGAGATTTGATATGTATAATGTTCTGTGTCTCATGACTCTTATTTCGTGCTACCTTGATGATGATTCGCAGTTCGTTTCAACTATTCGTGCTCGGCCTGTGTCGTTTGGCCGGACTCTCCAAGATCCATCGTTCTCTGACTACTGTATACACTGTACTGCACAACAGCATGATGTATGAGTGCGGACTACCGAGCGCATATCTCGAGTCTTCGAAACCAATGCGTACACGTTGTTGGACCCGTGGAACGAGATTCCGTTCTTCACGGCGTCTGCCTCGCACTTAGTTTGGCCCATGCGCTGCAGGCGTTTCTTGCATCGTGCTCGTCGACGGCGCTCATATTCCCTTTTTCTACGTCGTGCTACGATTTCACGACCCTTTCTTGTTTCGCTGAGCATCTGCAGCACCGCCTTCTCACTGCCCCCAGCCCGGAGGAATCTACTCAGCGGCAATCTCACCGCCTCATTGTTGTCACTTTTTCTGAGCTCAGCGAGCAGAGCCTTCTTCTTATGGTTGGAGACAACTAGTAGAACGGTCATCAGGTCACGGGGACGGCTGAGAACCTGCAGCAATGTGTAGTCGCCCAACTCCAATTTTTGCCTCTCCTGTACAAGACGCCTTGCCCAGTCCTGGTCAGCGGCAGGGTGAATTCCAAGCCCTTTATCAACATCACGATAGTTCGCCAGGCCTGAGCGTTCTTTCTGCTGACAAGCTGCGAGAAGCTCAAATGTGCTGAAATTGGTGGCAGGATCAGTGATCAAACACCACGTGCTGAGATGGAGGGGCAACGTAGAGATGTCGTGGTTCGCCCAGAATGGTCGCACCTTGGCACATATGAGTAGTTCCGGGCGGGTTTCGAATTCGATTCGTGTCTGTTTCGATGGAACACTTGTAGCAGTCCGGCGTAGAGAGTCCGCGCTGGCTCCTGCCCCACCTACGCACACTGTTTGCATTCTCCACTCATATGTTGCGCGCCTCGACATCACAAGTGTTGAACAGTTGCCTTGACTTTGTGTCTTGATGACGCTGATATCGATGATGGCTGACAGTCAGACGGCCCACAGTGAGCACAAAAGGACAGATGTGACTGGCGCCCAACAACCATTACCGTTATTATGGCCCTAGTCATGATTAGCAAAACCACGAGTTTCTTGCACATTTCGCATTGAGGCTCTTCCAGAATCATACCACGAGCATGGCAACTATTCTCGAGGCGGCATGTGAGCGATGGTATGACAGCCCGCCATGTTTGTTTCCACACGCCAATGACACTTGCTAGTACTGCGAATGAACTCGTGATAGAATCCCTTCGAAAGCAGGCAAGAGTTCCTTGCTTTGCCCTCGAAAGCACACTGACAGTTCCAACAGGTTTCTACGGAGCAAGAAAGATGTCAGCAGACAAATGAGACTGTCGCTAGTCTGGAGAACATCTTGGAATGCGTGCACAAATCAGAGTCTGCAAGCGCCCAGAGAGAATTCGAGGCGCTTGAGCAAGCAATAGAAGCAAAGAATCACGAAACGCAATCTCTTCGAGAGCGGGGAAGTCCGCTATGCTTGCGTGTTGGAAGTACACTGACGACTTCAAGCAGATTACCACAGAGCAAAAGCAATCTCGGCAGATGCGTGGGATTGTCGCAAATCTCGAGAATGAAGTAAGAGCTCTACGAAGCGAAATGTCCCTCTCACGGCAGGGGCTCGACTCGAAGCCAGACAAAATCCTGGGGTTAGTCAACGAGCTTGACGACGCAAAAGCATTGATAGCACACTTAGATTTTATGCTCGAGGAACGGAACCAGGAGGTTCGAAGCCTTCAAGCTGAACTGAAAGCCAAAAACGAACATTTGATCAGGGTCAATGCTAGCCTGAGTACTCGAGATGACGAACTCGAGGTTCTCAAAACACAGCTCGAAGCCACACACGAGAATATCGAGCTATCAGAAGTACAGCTCAACGAGCTTCAACAGAACTATGACCATCACGCGTTGACCGTATCAGACGATAGCAGCGTCGATGAGACAATGCACGACACAGGCGTATCGCTTGCGGACGATCTGAAAACCGGCCAACAGCGCCTCTCCATCGCCTCAAAGCGAGACAACAGCGAACCTTTCTACGCCTCGAAAAGACAGAAGATGTCGTACATAAACGGGGACGATAATATGAATAATAAGAATCGTAAAGCACGGAGACTCCCCGCGCGAAAGAATCCTGGCATCACTTCATCGGCCGGGGCAATTGGGGCAATTCCCAAGACGCCCTTCACATTCGTTTGTGCTAGAGAAGGCGGGAACGATCATGAGAATGAATCAGAGGTTGAACGGTAAGTTCTGCATAATTTATTTCTCAGTAGCTCATGTCAATACAAGGACGAACGCAGCAGCAAGGAATCGTCTGACTCAGTTGCCCAAACTCTTTGCTGGCTTGGGACACATGGCGCGTGTCAACGTAGTTGGGGTCGTGATGTGTATCGACAGAAGCGATAACCCTTCATTCAGCATATGCGATGATTGTAGTCTAAAGCCCACTCAGATTGAGGGCTGTTCAGAGAAGCTCTCTATTGGCGATTGCATCTTGCTACTGGATCATACTATACTCTGGAGTTATGAAAATCTAGCATTCCTTAAAGCCAGCGAACCGGATAACTTTTCCATACTGGAACTACGCAAGGAGAATGTTGGCATTTGCGTGGAGGGCATATTTGTAGCGGGACGTACTCTCGACGATTTAGCGCAGGTCAAGAACGAAGTGTTGCAAGGAGCAACAGTAGTATAATTCGGCACATGAGATGTATGATTGCGAACATTATCGCGAGAACGCAATACTTGCACTTCGATGGGTCGACGTTGAAACCGATACCAAGCAAGAAGCTCAACCTCATTACCAGCGCAAGAACTGATATTGACATGGTTGTGATGCCTTCCCATCTGAAGAGCCACGGATTTGAAACACTGAAACCAGCAAGAAGAGCAACAAAGTGGCCTACATCGCATACTAGCAACCCGAATATAAGAGATTTCCGGACTAGCAAATCGCAGGTAGCACGTAGCACAAGTATCTCTGTAATGGCTAGAAACAGATAGGTAGATGCCAGCTGAACATACACGATTCGTGGGCTTGGTGCGCATCGTGTCCACGGAGGCATGAACTTCATGTACAGCTCTGGAGATGTGTATAGTAGCCATGCCCCACCCACAGTCATGATTGGTTCCAACCATAAGTGCCATGCAAGAAAGACAGTGGGAAGGTGCGGTGCTCTAGCACATATCATCGAGGATGCCTGGTCCATATGTTAGTGAGTGGCGACGAGAAAACTGCATATGTAGGTACCCACGTGCATCTTGCGTGTTGAAAGGTTCGCAGATGGAGCGAGACTTCAGGAACAGAGTGGCACTAATTAGGTAAAGAGGGACTTTCTTGAGAGAGCACGAGGGCCAAGTAAAGAGTTTCTTTCTGTGAAGAAGCAACCATATAACTTACTGTTGATTAGATAACTAATGCAGTTGGACGCACGCAAAGAACAGAAAGTAATCACTGTCTAGATCTATTTATATAAGAGATCCTTGTTCTTCTGGTACTGAGTACACTAAGCGCCTAAGCATACCAAGCCCAAAGAGGTCTAACGTACTGAGAACGTCACGTGCCATACTGCGGCGCAGTTCTGACACCGGATGTAAGCGCTGACGGTTGTTATTGGATGGTGGTACGCTAAGCGCAGAAGCGTAACAATAGCGATGTTATAGAACAAGATAGAACAATGCACATACTACTGTATATCTATATGCTTTTCATGTGTTTGCTCCGTGAGCTTAAAACGATTAGCTTCACATGTGAGCGTCGTTACGTCTTTGCTTCTTCTACACGACATTAATTTACGATGCAAAGCAAAGTTGTAGACTTGAGTAACGTCTACTTCTACGTGACGGAACTCCCTGTGTACTGGGACTGGCTAATCAGATCGCTAGTTCCGTCACGTAGCGATGCATGTTATAGTCTATTTCTTCCGAGGTGTATATCAGGCATAGTAAGCATAGCCTAGCTTAAGTTGACAATGCGATGACGTGTTTGTTATGTGTGAAGAATGCTTTCAGATCATCATAATTCTGACACGCAGATGATCTGCCCTTGAGTAATTTTTCCATGTCGGAAACAGTGCAAGACCTTGTACAGTACAGGTGGAAAAAAGCTGACATTGAGGAGGATCTAGCCCGCAAGTGCCTTCTTCCGCGCCACGTTAATCTTCTTCGTGATGTTTTCGTGAGATGCACGGCCCCTTCTCGATTCATTCGAGATACAACGTAAACTGTTTAGCGTCATTTGTAGTAATCAAGTTTACCCTTGCGAGTCGGTCCTGGAGCAGGATTACATATTCCAACTATAGTGTTGCGATCCTTAACCATGTTACTTGTATATTATAGGGAGTTGCTGAACAATATCCCAATATTCTGTTGTATGTTCTCTTCGCAGGAAGACGGAATATGACCGACTTCTGGATGGCCTCTTGGCTTGCGCCTGTGTTCGTTCTGTTGTACACGACCCTGCAACTAATTGTTTCCAAAATCCGAGATGTACGGGAGCCATTACTACCAGAGGTACGACTACCGTTCTACGATTCAATTTTGGCTATCTGTCGCTGGAACCCAAAGTATCTGCAGCATCTCAGGTCAGTGCCCAATCGATAGTGTAGAATATAAACGGATAACAACGCAGAGTCAAGTATCCGGCGCCAATCCACATGTTGAGCATTCCATTCCAGCGCTACTACGTGCTACATTCACCAGAAGTGGTTCGAGCTATAGAGCACAGAAGTTATAAGAACGCCATTACGTCTAATCTGGTGGACTTTGGGATTGACTTTACTGGCTTAAGCAGACGCTCCCAGCAAGCGATTCGCCAGTCGTACACTAACGGACATTCCAATTTTACACATCATATTCGTAAACAACTCCTCAACAGCGTCTCTCTTGAGCAGTCTACGCACGATGCGGTGTCTTTAGTGCCTTCGAACTTGTTCGGCATCTTTGAAGAGCGGGCTCACGAGGGTTTATTGCGTCTGATTCAAGACACGATGACCTTAGTGATGACGGAGGTGGTGTACGGGCTGGAGAATCCTTTCCGAGAACCAAGTACTCGCAAATCCTGGGTGTAAGTCTTTCAAATCAGCATTGCTTCACATCTGACCAGCAAAAGGGAATTTGTCGATGGCCTGAACCATCTTGTATTCAGTCCCTTCCCCGGCCTGACCGCGCCACGGGCCTGCAAAGCGCGAGCACAGATTACCAAGGCGTTTGTACAGTATCACGAGCGCAAGGGTCACGATACAGCCTCTGCAATGGTCAGAGAAAATTACAATATGGCTCGACAGCTTGGGATGACGATCGAAGAGGCGGCGAAAATGGAACTAGCGACATCGCTTGCGATCCTCAGCAGCGGAGCCTACACGACTTTCTGGCTATTGTACCATATCTATTCTGATACTTCGGTATTGGAAGCTGTGCGAGAAGAATTGGTCGGCATCACCGAGTCGGATGACAACACCACTCCGAAGCGCCAGACTCTCAAGACAAACAAAGTGAAGACAGGCTGCCCGACGCTTGTGGCCTTGTTCTATGAGACACTCCGCTTCCATGGCAATGTTATGAGCGTCAAGTCTGTGAAAGAAGAGACTACGCGCTCGGGCAAATTCTGCTTCAAGAAAGGCGCTCATCTCTTGATTCCGAGCCAAAGTCTTCATCTAAATGAGGACACTTGGGGCCCAGATGCAAGTACGTTCGATCACAGGCGATTCACACATCATGGGGGTATCAAAAACAGCAAAAACACCGGTGCTTTCCGACCTTTTGGGAGCGGCGCAAACACATGCCCCGGAAGACACTTTGCATCAAACGTCATCCTCAGCTTGACTGCTGTCATTGTATCCAGGTACAATCTCCATTGTATGTGGTTCAAGCCAGGTCCAGGGGCCTGGGAGCCTTGGAACTCAGTAACGAGACCGGATCGGGATTTCGATGTGAGAGTCAGTAGGAGTACCTGTAGTGAAGGAGTAGAGTGGAATGTAATTTGGGACACGAATCACACTTGACGGTACTCGCATAGTCGGGACCCGTATCTCACAAAGCATATATGACTCTATTGGTGTGTATATGCTTGCACCCTCTTGATCCTGATCTCCATACATGTTTCGCCACCCTGGAGTCTAAGTTAGTGACCTGCTGTGATAAGTGGTCGCGTTAGCGATGGTGGGATCAGGAGAGTCACATTTTTCCTGGAATGTAAGACGACATAAGTTGATTGTTACGCGTGGTACACGGGACTTTCACGAATGACTAGCAACCACAATATCACCAGTTTCACTGAGCTTGGTGTTGGTCTTGCTCGAAAACTGGAATTGGGACAACCTTTCGCACATGAATGGCACTGGCTACGCACATGCTGTGTAAGCTGCATTTCTGGTCACTCCCATCCGAACATCAGTCGAACTCCTGCTTTTCAAAGCGTGGCCCTATCACTAACGCTACAACTCTGCAGTATGCTTCCATAATATTTAGAGTACAAAGACGCAGGTGTCGGGAAACGACCGGATATAGGAGTGCAACGTCGACTATCTCGCTTACGCTTACGACGACCGTCATGCACATTATGGTTAACCAGCAGGCCTGATTTCTTGATCCTACCGCTACAATAATGCGTACAAAACCAACCAAAACCTATCACCCGGCTTTTCTAAACATGGATGACGCTTTTAGAGGCTGCTGATCGTGTTAGACTCAGCGGGCACAGCAAAATTCGTTTCGCGCGACGCTTCTCGCACGATCCCGGCAAGGCTGATTATCACGCTAAGAACAAAGGCAGTTTTTCTTTCGTACAGGACTGCTCTCATCCGGCTGCGTCATCAACATCGCACGGAGACGTGCATGTATGTCTTAGAAGTTCGTAGTATAAATTTTGGTAGCTCCCGTTGCGTGACTTTCAGTCAGTTGCACTGCATACCATATCAGAAAAAAATATGAAACCCGTGCCCACGGGCGTTGAGTCAACGATCAACACCCTGGCAACGATCGAAGAGAACGTGGAGGACAAAGAATTCAGACAGTGTCCCGTTTGCAAAGTCGAGAGCGTCCTCATCAACCCTGCCGGCCTGGACGGCGACGTCGAAGACAAATACAACCAACTGATACCCGCGCCCAACCCGCCGTTGAAGGAGAACAAAGATTTCCTCCACTGCGTGCCCCCCACCAAACCCAAATACGGCAATTTCTCCCTCTTCACCGCCGGCAGCATCGAAATGGGCGCCGCAGTGCAATGGCAACAATGCCTCGTCTCGCACCTCTGCGACCTCCCCATCACCATCACCAACCCGCGCCGCGGCAAATGGGACCCGAAGGTGAATGCGAAGCGCGAGGATGCGCAGTTCTTCAACCAAGTCGAGTGGGAGCTCGACGCGCTGACCAACGCCGACGTGATATGCTACTTTTTCGACTGCGAAACCGTCTCGCCCGTGACGCTCATGGAGCTGGGTCTCTGGGCACATTCAGGCAAGATTATAGTCTGTTGCGACCAGCGGTATTGGAGGCAGGGGAATGTCGAGATTGTGTGTGAGAGGTATGACATCCCGTATGTGAGTAGTTTTGAGAAGCTCGTGCCGGCGCTCAAGGAGTTCATGAAAATGAAGGGCTTGAAGGTGAATGAGCAGGGAGAGTATATTGGGAAGGTGAAGGAGGAGATGGGCGTGAATCAGAGGCCGGGCGCAGACAGCGATAGAGCGGATACGTGGTGGTCGAAGTATAGGGATACGAACGAGGATCGAGCGGCGAAGGGGTTGAAACCGCTTGAGTAGCTAGAGGCGAGGTGATACTGGTGTGCGGGTGGCGTGTCTGAATGGAGTTCCAGCGTTGAAGGCGGCTTTTTGGAGTGGACAGGGAGCTGTGAGTGTTTGCTATATTTCTCTACTAGTCGATCTGCGAAAATGGGTTATTGCAGATGTACAATTACTCGGCTGTTTGCTTTTCATTATACTATATCTCTGAGCCTTACAAGTGACGTAGACAGTCTGCCCACCCACTCTATCACTCCCCACAGCTTGACCCATCCAAAAGCTACGTCCAGGTCCGAATCCCGGCCCCATCGGTGAACACCGATGTCTGCGTGCCATTTGCGTGCTCGACACGCTTTTTGGAGCTTTCTCTGCGACTGCCATATCTCCGTTCTGCACTTCTCGAGTGGTGCCGAACATGTCCTGCTCGCAGAGTGACTGGCTGCCTTAAGAAAGTCCATACACATCTGTAGATGCAATCTGTTCGACGTCGACAGCCCCCCCTCTACCCATAGCGCATTCGATCCACTTTTGCTTGACTGCCGGAGAGGTGAAGGAGACGAGGGATTTGTGAAAGTAGGTGTCCAGACATGCCCATGTGCGGTGGGATTTGAAGTTCAGGCGGAGCAAAATGCTCGCTAGAGTGGAGTGCCATCTCATCGTGGTCGTAGAGACATTACGAACAACCCCTCTTTAAGCTCACCATCGCATTTCTACTTCGGGTACAAGTGGAGCATCAAGGGCCGTGCCTTTGAAGTCAACATCATTATCGCTGTGCGAGTATGAGCCATGGCCACGCGCACTGGATGACGCTTACAGTCAGCATGTGTTCGCGTATAAGAACAAGCGGTCAGACGACTCTATTGGGCACCTCCTACCATGCCAGAGCGAAGACAACTATGGTCGATTTGGTGTCTCGGCGCAGTTAGCGTCATAGCATTTCTCATATCTTACATGCTTTCTCTGACGCAAGCTAGTCCGACAATCAGCTTCGTTTTCGCCCTATTCTCTATCTTCATCGTGTCTGTAACACAGAAACTTTCTACCCTAGTCGTTTGCGGCATATTATTTGTTCACGACCAGCCTAGTCTAGCGGTGCTGTTCCAGACTTTGTTTGGGTAAGCAACGGAAGCCCCTTGCTTGCACACCTTGCTTAAATAATCAGCAACTGGACAGAGTTTTCACTTGCTTTTGTATTCGTACTGAGGACGGATGCGACGAACACACAACTACTGCTCGTGACCGTCGCCGCAACTAATAGCCTCTTACTATCTGGCACCGCTCGTATCTTTGGCATCAGGCCCCAGAGGGATTACGTGAGCGCCATCGCCTCTTCTCATGCTCGTATACTCCTCTCCGGGGCCGTAATATGGCTCCTGGCAACGTTCGCGAATACTCTAGTTGGGTCAGGTGCGGCAAATTCTCCCACAACAGCGATCGTGTCCCGCATAACTGCGATCGCGTCATTGCTATTCTTTGCATATGGTGCAACAGTTTCATGCTTCAAGCACACATTTATTGGAGCTGAAAGTGCGGGTGCCGCAGGTCTCAAAGGAGGTGGTGTCAAAGAGAAACAGCTTGCCCTCCGCAGAGACGACCTGGGGGGTTTTCACGAGGAAGAGCTCACTTCTGTTACAGCCGTTTTCGTTACATCTAGTGCACTGTATGTCTTTCTTTGTGTCTTCGTGCTGAACTCAATGGTCCTCACACACGAGCAACGTAACACCCTTGAGCTCGTCAGAATCCTGATGACGGCTTCCCTCGTGGGACTCACCGGGCCCCCTGCTTATCTGATACAAGCTTGGCGCCTGAAAAAATGCATGAACCGAATGGAAGCTCTGGGTGGAGTGTTCGCCACGGCGGCGAATATCCTCGTACTCATACATCCTCTATGCATACTGCTCGAGTGGGCTGTTCTTTCAACGTCTCCACCTCCCATCGACCCTCTTCTCATTGCGATTTTCGTCGCTGCATGCGCATTCTCAGCTCCTGGCCATCGATGGTGCGTATTAGAAGCTTTCCAAGGTCGTTGCGTTATAAGGTCATTGCGTGTCCACTAACGACAATCTCAGGCTTCCAGGGCTCAGCTTGATCGCACTGCACGCTCTGTTCATCTCTTACGTGGTCATCGTGTCCCCATGTGTCACGGTCACCTGTAATAACACTCAATATCGAAGATAGGTCACCCTAGGCACGCTGCCTCCAGTTTAGTGGATACTGTAATGTTAGGTAGAGTAACTTAGTGATATAGCTGACTCGAGGTCGCTGAATTCTGCACTACACTAACTTGCTACTAACATTCAATAATAATACATCGGAGTGGAGCACGGCTCTACACACACTGAGATTCTATGTAACTGCACGGGCAGTGTCTATTAAATGCTGCGGGTCAACGCTTGTATTGCTATCTGTTGTCGTGTTGTGATGTTCTCCCTATGTGTGTTGGTTTTGCTTTTTCTACACCCGAGCCTCGTATCACTTGGCTATAGCACGTGATCCCACCTCTGCGGTTACATTCTAGGACAAGGCTCAGCTGGCGAAGTCTAGGCCAAGTGTCGATCCAATTGGACTCTGAATGTAAGTGGCCGTGACTCACCAAAGTACCAACTCGACTCCAAGTGAATATGTCATTGCGAGCACATCCACCTCTGACGCCTGGGTCTTTTCCGTCTCCTTAACTTTCTTTATCGATGTCGGGGGTAAAACAGAGTGGATAATAGGACCTTAAAGCTGACAGTAAAGTGTGATGATGAAATGTTGTGTCTGCTGTGGTTCAGGACATCGGTGGTCACTTTCGTGCCACCAGTTTGTTTCATCAGAGGGTAAAAACTACCACATGAAATCCTGTTGGAATGGTTGCCAGATACAATCGCTAGTGCGGCGGTGTAGATGACGAATAAATTACATTGCCTCGAATATGCGCCGTTCAAAGACTATAGTCGAAGAGAACCCCCTCAGGTCTTTCCCTCCCTGGTGCCGTCGCTCGTGCTTCCATGCTTGACGGGGCAATCAACTTTCTCGGCCATAAGCTTTTCCAGTCTCGCTGTATTGCGAGTGCAACAAATCAAATCCAAAGTCTCAATCCCGTGGGGCCTTCATGCACAGTTGCCGGACGATTGCCCTCCAATTTGAGACATACCGTGTCGCATTAAATGCGGTCGTGCACTTGGCTATCTTTCTAAGTACAGTGACTGAGAAATATCTGCAGGAAGCGTTGTCGGTTGGATGAACAATTGTTCCTTATGTACGCCGAGTACGGAGATTGTACCCATGGGTTTTCACTATCAGATTGTGCTTCTTGTCGCCAATGAGACGCGTTGGTTTCGTTCTACTCGCGTTGAGTGATGGAGGAGGGTGTACTACGCCTTGCCGAGACTCATGTCGGATAATTTTCACGTGAGATTCACCTGGCGTGAGGGGTCGAGCGTCTAGATCAAGCTCTGCTTCTTTCACCCACATCTTTCCGTACGCTCTTTCCAATACCTCACGGGCAGAAACAGGCTGCAAGCGGCCTTCCATCCTCTCCATGCGTCGACCACGATTTCGCGAGGTGTTGGTCATCCCTGCTCGTGGTTTTCGTGCCATCACTTTGGCGAGGGGATGATAGGTTACGATACGGGGGATGATGGGTTACAATACGAGTGGGACTCAAATTGCGATACGAATAGCGTAGTGCAAAGATTTTGGCTCCTCAGGGAGCTTTCCGAATCCGCTTTAAAGTCTACATATGCTGAAGATCAGCAGTTCGTATCGGCAGACATGTCAGCAAGATCATGTTGGGCGTAAGCTACAACACTGTCATATGCTAAGTTTAGTTCTTCACGACGCTTTGGACATGGAGACTAGCACAAAAAATCATCCAAGACCAGCAACTTCAAATTGTCCGAACAACGCCAGCGAACGCGATTCTATGGAGGATGGAAAACCATCGTCGTTTTTGAGCGTGCAGCCATGGTGCACTTCACCAGCTTGGAGATAGACGTGTCCTTGATCGCCCGTTATGTCCCCGGCTTCTTCGCACGCCACTTCCGGCGAAGCAGCGCTAACACAACCAGCACCAACAGAAAGACCACTATAACAACAATAACTACCACGAGGCCAATCTGCTTGTCGCTTATTTTCCGGGATGGATGTACTTTGACTAGTCTGGGTATCCAATCAGCGAGGACGTTTTGTTATATGGGAAGAACCCACGCACTTTGAGCCCATCTCAACAACCTATATCAAAAAGTCTTAGCACGTCAGAAGAGGAGATGCACGACACATAGAAAGAATAGCATCCTAGACAGACTCACTGATTACGAGCATCACAGTCATCATCTACCGTCATCGCAGTCATCTGCAACGCGGTTCGTAATGCGCGAGCTTGCTCCATCGAGTTTGCAAGCCTGCTTACAACCCCGCTAGTATTAAGTATTAGGTGCATGGCCATGGAAGCGAGTGTTCCACAAAAACTAGCAGCAGCTATCGCGGATATGGTAGACACAGCGCAAGACAATGAGATTAGGGATGCGCTCCGCACACTTGCACACCCTGCGTGGCTGCCACACGTGATATCCTACGTAGCCCAACAGGCGGCGCTTGCAGTCCCCACGTTCACACTTTCGGCTACACGGTCTACAGGCGTGAAATTACCGCTACCAATACGGGCTTTTGTGGAGTCTATAGTCCAGATGGCTTCCATTCCAGTGACAACAATGCTGGTCAGCCTCGTATACATGAAACGACTACGCTCTCATCCCCTACTACGCACCCAGAGGCTTCTTTTGGGCGCGCACAGCATGGTGCTGACCTCCCTGATACTGAGCGATAAGTACTGCGACGACAATGCACGGTTCAATTCACGTTGGGCTAAATTTGTCAATTTACCAACGGTAGCTATCAACAATCTAGAACGACAAATGCTTTTTTTGCTAAGCTGGGACCTCCACCTCAATGTTGCAGACATTCATGCCGCAATGGAACCATTGCTCAACTCTCACCTTGGTATGCAACGGCCCATGGGCATTGGCAATGCCGGTCTCTCAAGACGTGCTACTGCCGGCAAGCAAATAGTAGCATGTTCGGTCTGCATGAATCTCTTCACCGTGCCATGCGTGTACCCTACTGAGCTTTTTGAGCCTTGGAGCTCTACAACATGGCCAGACTACCTAGACGCTTGTCCTTTGTGCAGAAGTTACTTCAGCTACGACTCACTCCAGGAGACGCATGAATGAGCGGACGAAGATGCTACGATTACAGAGCTCGAAGTCAAGATAAATAATCTGTGAGGACAGTCGATGAAGCGTGCTTGTAATTATCTATGGGAGACAGGAAGCACAAGTTGGTTTTTTGGCACGTTACGTTACAAGTAGCATACCCTGTACGCTGCTATAAATGCTATACGTGGCTAGGCGCGGTTGGGTTCGTGATCTGAATGCATCACTGGAGAAACGAGCGGGCTGTATAGTTCGTATCGTCGT
The DNA here is from genome assembly GCA_003501895.1 of Phaeosphaeria sp. A1 3.1a. NCBI lineage: Eukaryota > Fungi > Ascomycota > Dothideomycetes > Pleosporales > Phaeosphaeriaceae > Phaeosphaeria > Phaeosphaeria sp. A1 3.1a. The sequence goes on from QVXC01000047.1 coordinate 111,099, forward strand.
GGTGCAACCTTGCTAGGGTGCTTCGACATGTCTGTGCTTTGGATGTCCTTATTCAAGTGGTGTTTGTTTCCAATAGCCTGGCGATAGAGGACAGCCGCCTTGGAGGAATGGAACTCAGATGGTGAGCGACACAGCAGCCTCTTTACGCACTCAGTTGTTCGAATTGTCAGAGTGGAAACGTAACACGACTCTCGCTCGTCATCAAACAGGCAATGCAAGCTCCAGCGTAACCCCTATGCGTACTGCAGCCTTGCATATATTCAATGTATAGTCGTCGACCGAGCCTGTCGCGAGTTCCTCGAAGCAAGCAAAGACTTTACTAGCTTCTTTAATTGCTATTACACAATATTGGAAGACTCAGGGACCATCATTGACTTTAGGCTTGCAGGACGCTTAGGCCATATGTCTCTCAAAATGCAGCTCTATCTTTCCACTCCGGGCACGGATCCGGTCCGTGAGCTTTTGTTCCTCGAGTGCCACCTCTTCGCCGTCTTCGCACGTATAGCATCCGTCGATTCTACAGTCCGTGGAGCGTCCGTTCATAATCACTTATACAATCAACAATTCCAGGTGCGGCAGCTGATGGATTGGAAAAGTGGATTGTAAACGTTTCTGACTCCAGAGGGCTCCCATGTGCCTCGACTTCCCCGTCACCAGATGAATCTTGTGTATTGATACTCGTTGATCAACTCGTTGATCATGTAAATTTCCTAAGCCAGGAATTGAAAGCCTCAACACTCTTGAAGCGGTAACCATTCAGCTTGAACGGCAACAGACGCGCTTCAAGGTAGATCTGTCGACATGTGCCGAGCAGCGCGAGAAAATGCTTGCGTTTCCGGAGGATACGAGTTGTAAAACCCAAAGTCGTGAGCAGTGGATGTCAAAGATCTGGTAGCTGTGCGAAGCTGTAAATGTGGTCCTGAATCTCGAGGGGAAGGTGGAGTAGACGCGGGGTGGAGACCATGGCGGAACCAATAACGAAACACACAGCTGACACACGTATTTTGTATTCATGGCGTCTCTCTTCACGGTGCATTCGACACTACGGAGCATCGCGACAGTGGCAGGACAGATCGTAATGATGGATTACAGTGAGCTGTCAGCAGGAATGGTAGCGAGTCCGTCAAGTCACGGGGCCATCGAGTTTTCGCGTACTACACGCCCTACCTCGTCTTTGAATAATGTACATTTCGCGCAATGTTTGCCATATTAGCATGGGGTATTCTACTCTGTTCCGATGCAGATGCTTCTAATTTGAAACTACCGAGAGCAGCAATCAATGGACCTGTCGTTACATTATAGGCTGCTATACTATGTCGATTACATACACTGAAACTTATCGACCACAAAATCCCCTCTATCAAAGAGCAGATCTAGGTAAAGCTTCTCGTTTTGCATCTCCCACCGTTTTGCAGCCGCGGTCTTAGCTACTAGTGCCCGCAAAGGATCAGGATGACTTGTCACAGCGTAGACTTCTTTAATGCATTCTGGAAATGTCGACGACGGGAATGGATACGACTGTAACTTATCCCTGAGTTTGTTCATGGAGAGCATCATCAAATCATCAATCAAGAACATCTTCGCCAAGCCATACACGCGAGCGTCTTTCAGCATCTCTGGATCATCTACATCGAGGACTTCAGCGGCGCACTTGATGCTAGTGACTTCTTTCTTACCTTCTTATTGGTCTTGAGGCAAATTCTGGGCGTAATCTCCCGTATACAGGAACTCTAACACCCTCCAATATGCGGCTGCACTGCGTATGGGCATCGGATATCGAGACGTCATGGGAGTCTGAAGCTTAGTGTATGTGATCCACGCAATTGACGTCGTTGGATCGACTTACCGGCTCTAAGACAGCTCTTGCGCCACTACTTTCTGGTATACTCGGCAAACTTCCAATGACTGCTTGGGCTACCACGTTGAATGACCGATTCAAAGCTCTGTCCCTGCGAGATTGTGCCCTGCGTCGCTTAATCTCAGCCTTGGTGGGCATATCTGCACAAGAACTTGATCGAATGCACGAATACTCGTTCACGAATAGTTATAGCACCAAATGATGGTCATGCATGTATCGAAAGAGGCAGCTGCCGTGCCAAGTACGCATTCATCGATATGCGCCCTGCTGATCGTGCATTCCATGCTCATCAACTATTCCACCAAGCCTTGCGTAAGCGACAGCAAGTGAACTAACAGCGCATGCAGCGGACTCAACGCTTTACGGTATCATGCATTCACTGCCACGATCATATGCGTCTTACTCTCCTGCATACCGTAAGACTTTATGGCGAAGCCAGTGATGTCATACTGAATCTGTGATTGTACGCTTGAGTTACGTCTCGATTCGGCAACACAGTCCGTGTCATCATCGCCTAGGGGATAACGTAGACGTCATACCACGACTCGTTTTATGCAAGAGAATGATACCATCTTGCGTATACTCGAGCGCTTAAATTGAACTCGCAAATTGTTGGAATGTCTATGGATTTCATTCCTGCTGCGTTCGACCATATTTGCATTGTCTGGTAGGTAGGCCGCCTGTGCAGTCATGATAAATGATGACTCTGATACTCACTCCAAAAAGCATATCACAATGCTCGTAGATCTACCAGCGGAGCTCATTCTACAGATCGGTTACCTTCTTCCTCGGGACGCAATCGTCGCCTTGAGGCTTGTCCACCAAAGGTTCAGTCAGATTTTCCCGCCTCTACTCGGGGCTCCTAAGCAAACGGACCAATGTGTGCGCTTTGCGATACAAAGACACATAGAAAACCCCTCTTCCTCTCACTTCCTGTGCTCCATTTGCAAAAAAAAGATATCCAAGAGGCATGTTCCGATGTTCCGATGGGAACAGTGCTTCCACCTGCGCAGCCGATATGCTCAGGTTTCCAGAAGGGGTATGCTCATGGCACTTTGGGCGCGTTTCAAGAGTCATCAAAACGGATCCTGGTGGCGCGAACAAGTGGAAGAGCCGTGCCGAAGATATGTGTATGCACTACAGCTCGATCAAAGCGTGGTTTGGCTGCAATTGCCAGTGTGACAGCTGCGGATATGCAGAGATACAGACCTTTACGCGCTTCTTGAACAATGAGAGGGAATGTCGAAGATTCTCATTTCATCAACTGGAGAACGATCAGAGGGGTACGTGTTTGGTGGTTCGGGAGATGTGTGGGTCAAGTGAGTTGTCACCATGAATCAATGTCTATTCCGAGGATCTGATCACTAGTATTGATATTGAATTCGAGGAACGGACTCTCTTCTCTCGCACGTGTCGGTGATCTGTCCCCGTTGGATGCACTGCCTTCAAAGCTCTCTGAGCATTCGGCCGATGGTGCAAAGGCAGCCCGTATGTTATCGAGGCGGTGAGAGACATCGCCGACACAGTCTAGTGAAGTCGGTGAGGAACATGACCGCAAGTGCTGGAATCAGAGGTTTGGATGAGTTCGTCCACTAGCTTAGACAGTAATTGAGACGGGCAATCAAAGTGCCGGAACTCAACAATGCCCACGCCCTACAGGCATGTTGTCGACATCGAACCTATCTTCATGATTGTGACCGGCAGTTCACTCTAAGTTGGGCTAGCCGCTTAACGGACTTTTGTGTACGGGGGAACCGTTACAGTATCCATGGCTCCAAGCATTCTATGAAAATAAATGATAAACGGCTATCTTTGCTTGTGGCCATTGGTAATTCGCCGTGTCATACGACTGTATATTCGCGCTTCAACATTCTTGGAACCTCAAAGGCCCCATAGAACGCGATTCTCCCAGCTCGACTCCCCTCATCCATATTGGGACCTTTGGTGTTGCCATCTTGCATAGGCTGAAATCTCTGCGCGAAGCTTCGGAATCCGACAATTACTGGACCATGCGAACCATCCTCTCGCTCACCGTCAGCGTACAGTGCAATGCCACTGTGCCCGCTGGGTGAATCAAGGTCAGGGTGCACGCGATACAGAAGGGCGCGAGATATATCGTGATCTTCAAGAGATTAAGAGGAACGCGCGCTTGCTGACTGACTGAGAAAGATCCCTTGCCCAACGACTAGTATTTCTGGGCGTTGACTACAGCTGATGCTGCCCCCCTCAGTCGGCGCGAGGTACTTCAGTTCTCGCAGCGACTTCCACGAATCTCTACACAGCCATCCCAGATTGCTTACTGGCGACGCAGCACCTGATGTTGAAGTATGCGCGAGAGGCTTCACCAGCGTAATATCGTAATGAAAGCGGTTGAGACGCGTCCTCGCTCCCATATCGAAGTTCTTATCGATAGTGCCGATTCTATCATTCCCGGCCCAGAAGTTGACATGTTCGTTTCGATCTCCTTGGAGCGTCTCAGCGCGACTACAAAGTCTATGGAAAGAAGTCTCACGACTGAGTTTGCGGGCATTGCGTCTTCGACGATGTTGTTCGACATGACTAGATATGGCTCGCCATCCTTGATCACTGACAACCCAATTCGGCCGCCATATTTCTTCCTCTGATACTTCGCCGTCGACCGTGCTTCGATGAAATCGTGCAATCTTGAGACCGGATTTGGAAGCGCAATCAGCTGTCAGGATCTTTGAACTAAGGCCGACAGGACTGTGTTTCGGAGAAGTGCCCTAGAACTCGTGGTCTCAGCAGCACTTGGGAGAGATTCCATTGTTTGAGAGATATAGCCAAATCTGTGTGGTTGATGGGACGACGCCCAAGCTGTGTCGAAATCATCCGGAACGGTGATCTGCAGCAGCCCATTGATGAATAAGTAGAATCCGAGGCTATCTTTGAAAGTGCTGTAGAGGTCGCGGACAACATTGAGCGAGAGCGAGGCCGTGCAATCAATTTTTGGAATCGGTCGCGGATCAGGTGGAGGTTCGACGCCAGCCGTTAGTGGCCATCCATACTCCACAGGCATTACAACTGGGGCGCCTGCGATCTTCAGTGGCACGTGAACCCCCTCGTCTAATGGCAAGCACCTCCAAGTGCTGCGCTCGTATTGCACCTCCCACTTCAAGGACTCGGATAAATGCTCAAACACCTTTTCCCTGTCTTCTTCCAAATCTGCATTGTAATTTTGGAGAAGGCGCGCATCTGGAGCCATGTTTCCCTTCGAAAAGTTTGTCCGGGTCTGGGTTTTTAGTAACTTGATATACACAACACACTTGTCTCCCCGGCTTCTTATACTCAGTGTTATCACGTGCGAGAGATAATTCCGTGCAGGGACCATGCTGACATTGTCTAATCATGATCAGGGCAAGCCTCAGCAATTTAACAGCTTCCCTGCGTGGCTCAAATCCCCCCGTGCCGCAAAGTTCCTGCGCATTTGATCACATAAGAATCTTAACATCGCTTGCATCGCTTTGATATACTCTGCAATTATTCAAATGTTGTAACTCGATTAATTAGGTTGTTTGTTCTTGTGTTTTAATGAGACGACGGCTACCGTTTTTCACAGCTTTTTCGTCTAACGGAATGGCATCTGGGGATAATGTGAGCTCCCAGAGGTACAGTCCCTCGTATCCTCCACTATGGTTCGAGCATTCGATCTCCACGCCGCGTTCATCGTCTGTCTTCCTCACCAGCAAACCCGCCATCTCCTCGAATTTGGCAGGGTCATATCGAATCAAGAGAATTGGCCATAACACCCATGGACTTTGTAGCAGAAGCCGCTTAAACAGTGTACGTTGGACCACTTTGAGATGCTTCAATGGCACTTCTGGCATGGTTGCATAGGGAAAGCTTTTTTCGTTTCGCTGTACAGAGGCGAAGACGAGTTCGTTGAGGTGACGATCGATTTTCTTTCGATCCTCGATCGTGGTACTGTCCAGATATCGGTGTAAGTGTGTCTTCTGGACCTCTACACTCTCACCATTTTCGCATAAGTCCGCAGGGAGATAAGACCAAAGAGCCACAAGCGCTGGTGTATCGAAAAAATCCAGCTTCAATACCTTATGTATATGTGACTCGAGCATCTGCAGGAGATGTTTGTGCATATTAATCCATTCGCAGTATCTCATGTGGCGCATATCTGCCGGTCCCTCTCTCCAACAACCCTTCTCTTGCATGAACCAATCTTCAGGATAGGCCTCTTTCACATTAACAATACCTTGTTTTCTGTGGTCCATGGTGCTATATTCGTATTCGAAATTGCTCAGTGATTTGGTTTCGCTCAAATATTTGTTCAACACGATGATTGAAATGCAGAATGCCGGTTTGTTAACCCCTAGTTGGATACATTGATCACTACAGATACCGCATGGAAGCGCCAAGGATATGTGAAGAAGACGAGAGCAGTCCCAGATGATTTTTTTTATCTCCCAGAAGTTCTGTGCGTCCAGTTGATATGCAATATTGGTTTGGGCCTCCGCGGTGATTTTGGTTCCAATGTTGTCGAGCTCCAACTTTGAGACTTCTAAACTCTGCAGTTCATCGTATACGCGTCCTGCTATGTACGGATCATCATTTTGAAAAGCTTGTACGATAAGATGTGTGCTCTTTGTTGCAAGCCCGGGAAGGAGATTTGTGATCTTTACGTATCGTTGAAGCTTGTTACATACCTTAAGAACCCTCCACATTTCATCAATCGATATTCCTTCGTCTACATCCTGGAGGATCTTTTGGGCAATTGGGAAATTGGACTTCGCTTGATACAATCTACCCAAGGCTTCGGTGATGTTGAGAGCGTTGTCGAAGAACTGTCCAGTACAGATTGCTTGCCTGACACATCCGCAGCTACTTGGGAACACGCTTTGAAGAATTTCTGTAGTAATTTCCACAGAGCAGGAGAGATGCAAGAGAGTGTGAAGAAGCCAGCGCATATCTTCATAATGCCAAAAATTCTCAAATGACCCTATACCATTGAGGAACTTGACGATAATTTCAGCGTAATTCACCATGTCGCGCTCTTTTTTTGGCAGATAGGTGAGAATTTTGAAGATATCATTGGTCTCTTCGAAGGAGGGGTCCTCCTTGCAGGCTTGGTCGAAAAGAAGAGCTTCTACCAGTTCTGCAATAGCTCGCAATTCAGCTTCTTCACTTGGTTCTTGGGAGCGGAATCGCTTGTCTAGGAGTGCCAGAATGTTACTTGCTGTGCCATTTTTCAATCCAGTATCTCTGGCCATAATTCCTGTCTTTTTGATGAACATAGTCATTGTCCCTGTAGCAGCATATCCCCAGCCGAGAATGCGAAAGGCATGAGCCCAAGAGTCCTCATCTTCTGCTCGTCTCACTAGTTCGTGCGCTGCAGCAGTGTAATGCCTCTTATTTGTGAAAGCAAAGCGCAGAATATCCGTGTCGGCAACATGCGTGAAGAATAGGCATATGAGTTCAAAAGCGAGGTTCTCGATGGTAGCGCCCATATCGTGGTCAACGTACAGTAGCGGACACACTCAAGACAGTACACAGTGCAAAAATAGTCAAGGCTAAGCGATGAGCATCGTGGTAAGCGATGAGCATCGTGGTAAGCGATGAGCATCGTGGTAAGCGATGAGCATCGTGGTAAGCGATGAGCATCGTGGTAAGCGATGAGCATCGTGGTAAGCGATGAGCATCGTGGTAAGCGATGAGCATCGTGGTAAGCGATGAGCATCGTGGTAAGCGATGAGCATCGTGGTAAGCGATGAGCATAGTGGTAAGCGACACTCCAACGAGTACGGCCATAAGAACAATCTTTAGTTATGGAAATCGCCTGGTCTCGAGCGCAGCCCACAACATTTACTTGGAATGCTATTTTTGGGCCTCTCGATCAGGCTCGCGTGTGGCGTCTAGGATAGTTGTCCTGGCGCTACGTATGCACCAGCCTTCCTTGAAGGGCTCCCCAAACCGAATGAGACACAGATTGCTGAAATGACCGACAGAGCCTTCGCGTCGTCTGATTGGTACCAAGTCTGGTACAGCGAGAAAACGTTGTGCGCAGCTGCGCATCATGCGACGCCATGCATGGCGCTTTCTTTTCAGCGGCGCGTGCGCGACGCAATTGAATGCGCGGACAGCTAAAGTGAGCTCGTGGATAGCTATGATAGGGATGTGTTCACAGTGTGTAATTTTGCTATTCCACGATTGAGGCTGTGGTGTGGTGCGAGAATACCGTTTGCAGAAGCCAGCTGAATCATAACGCTCACGAAATCTACACAACGCGGTAAGTTACTGCAGTACAGATGACACTTCCCTTTAATAGTGCACTGGATACTCAGTTGAAAAAACAGGCAAGGTTATACATGTGTAGAAATGGACCTGCGTTTTGAGTTCGCTGAGCGTGATCACTAGTAGCCATCTGTCGCTGGGATTACACGAAAGTAATACGTACATCGCATGATCACAGTCGCAGAGTCTTGCTCAGTATACACAGAGAAAGATTCATCGCTCAGGAGATCTCGTTGGACAAGAACATCATGGGAGCCCAAGGCGCTGGCCGCACTGCTATTCGTGGGGCGCTTTTTGCTGCTGATTCGCCTCTCGACTTTCCACGCTATCGACTTGAATAGTAAAGACGAAGTCGTTTCGAAGGTCGCGCTCCCGTCCACATTGCAGCGTAGTCTTTTCAAGACCACGAGAGCTACAGTGTTGCTTCTGCTAAAGTCAGATGGAAAAATCCAGGAGCAAGGAAGATCCCAAACAGTAACCTGACAGTAGCTCTCCGCCCTGCCAGTAGACCTGTTCATCACGCATGTGCATTACATTGTGGCTGACAATGATTAACGTGCCGAGTACTGTACAGGTTCAATGCAGCAGGGGTTTTTTGAGATGCGCCATGACAGATATTCTACATCTTGTATTCCTGCAAGGTTCCGCCGAAAGCTATAGATGCATCCTGAATTTCACTTATATTTCCCTCTGTCGCAGCGCTGGTGCTTCCGAGGCCACTTTGTGCAACTGAAAGCTCGGCACAGATAATGTATGCCGTGCTCCCACTCGTGGTGATCATCTTCAAATGTGCCATCTTCGTCCGATATCTCTATCGCCGCGAGCAGCAGCAGGTGTGTATAGTCCGCTTTGAAGCATTCTTCCATGCTAAGAGGACTGCTAGGCGGATGAAGCAATTGGTCAGCGGCATGGCTGTCTACCAGCTCCTAGGCTACCCAATCAGCGTCCATGGGGTCTCGATCGCCTCGAGCAGATCTTTCGAGCAGATGCAGAGTCTCGCCTGATGGAGCTATTTCTTTTCCATTTTCGTCAGACAGGGAACACTCTAATTAGAACAGAAGTTCCTGGGCGCCAAAGCCTATGGCACAATAGAACCTGCTAATTTAGAGGCCATATTTCCGACCATCCTTGTGCGCCATCCCAACGTTATGGACAAGCTTCGAGCAGAAATTTCTTCAACTTGCGCAAACAATCGTCAAATCCACAGAGCCGACCTTCGAAAATTGCCATACCTGCAGGACGTGCTCAAAGAAAGTGAAGCACCCACAATTCCTTAAAAGATATCATGCGATGCTAACGTTTTCTAGCGCTCAGACTTTACCCTTCGGTCCCAGTCAATACGCGGACAGCGATACGCACTACAGTGCTACCCACAGGCGGCGGATCAAACCGATTGTCTCCCGTGCTCATTCCAAAAGGCAGCACTGTGTCATTTAGTGTGTATTCCATGCACAGGAGGCCCGATTTGTACGGCATGGACGCTGAGCTATTCCGCCCGGAGCGGTGGAATGATGCATCAGGATCCGCCCAAGTCGAAGTGGGGCTATCTTCCCTTTCACGGCGGTCCACGAATGTGTCTAGGAAGTAGGTCGTCCAAGCATGTCCCGTTAAAGACATGTCCTAACGCACATTGTGATAGTGGACTTTGCACTCACGGTAGCTGGTTTTACCGTAGTCCGACCCCTCCAAAGTTTCCAGTCTATCACGCTTCCGACAGATGAGAAGGTCGAGCTGATCGGTGTCGAGAAACAACACATGACACTAGTCATATCAATCAAGGAGGGTTGTAATGTTGACATTCGTTGACATGGGACAAGGCCAAGTAAGAGTGCAAATTCAACGGCTTAACCAGCCTACGTATTAGCGTGAGCATACCGTTGAATAACACAGTGAAAGACGGCATTTTAGTATAGTTTCATAGGTCGTAGGTGTCCATCAGATCGCCCGACAACCTTACAGCGCGTCGAAGCGCTTACCCGACAAAAATCTAAGCCTGCACCGAAACGCAGGTATACATCAGCCATGCTTTGCGCGATCTTCCAGTTCCAGCAAAGGAAAATGTTCAAGCACGTTTTTTTTGTGTGTGCTTTGAGCGATGTAGTCAAACGTGACATACATGTCAGCATACACGAGTCCATTGAATTCTGCGATACACGCGCACTATAATGAAGGATTATACAGAAATCTGCCAAGACACATGTACATTTGAATTGCTTCGGACGATCTAGCGCGATAAACTTGTAAGAGCCACTGTGCCTGTTGGGAGCTGGAGCAGCGGACAGTGAATCCCTCTCAGCCTAGCTATAGTAGGTATAGCTACTTACGTACGCGCGCGACACAGAGGTGCGTGCGCAATGTGGTACACACGTGAAACGCAAGGAACGTGTAAGACTATATAACCTATGCGTAGCTCCTTCTATAGCAGGTAAACAAACCAAGCCAGTACACTCAACCCTCGTTGCAACGATCGTGATTGTATGTTTAGTTCAACCCTACACACCTTTGCCGTGTCAACAGTGCCCCACACAATGCGATGCAAATCTTGATACAGAACGCGTGTCTAGCGACGTGGCTCGAGGGAATATATCTGTAAGCCAAAGGGCGGTTGATATATGATGTAAGATGTATTGTGTAGTGATCTGATGATCGAGAGGTCTGTGACGTAGGTTTATATACATGGAGTGGTGGGCTGATTGGCTGGTGGATAGTCCACGTGACCTTACAAGGTGCCCTGGGCTTACAATATCCCTCCTCCTTCGAGAATCATAATGTTGTCTCCACCCGGACATAACATATTCAGAAACTCTAGGGAATCTTTTTGGACTATATTGTACGGTTCGTTCGTAGAAAATCCTTTTGCGCGATTCTCTTTTTGAGCCAGTGAGTAGAGCCAACTCTGTCGCTCTTGTATCCTAGCTGATTCGGTGTAGCTATCAGGCCTTCTGTCACAAGTCGAAGAATTCATTGTGTATGGTCGTGGCATTGTGTTTACCAATACAGATCATTCAGAGGCGGGGTGAGGTGAGAGTACGATTCCAAGCCATCTGTGAAATGACACAGAGCGATGATGCTTATAGAATCATCAAGTCATCATTCCTGCCACAGACTAACGGCAAACACGAATCCCCACTTTTTGATTACTGCGTCGAGGGCCGCCTGTTTGGTAGTCCAGATCATCAATAGCCTTCCGTTCCCTCTTCAGAGTTTGGTAAGGCTGTTTCCAGACAATAGTGGGACCGTGCCAGACATTGGTCGCCGAGACTGGTGAAGATGCCGGCGTCGCTAGCATTATCGACGTCAATGCCAACGTGTCAGCCGCGCAATCCGTGTTCACTTCTAGCTCACGTTTCATCCTAGCCACTCGTTTTGCTTCATGCACAGGTTCATCATCGTCGGGGGAGCGTGTACGCTTTCGACTGACCAGGACCGAAATGTCTGGCATGGTGTTGACACTATAGGGCAATCAAGACGCCGTGAGCGCCCGAGATTCTTGGTCTGGATTCTCAAATCGCTTGGAAACGAGTTGTTGATGACCATATGAACAAGTTGGTGGTGAGGACCACGTCGCTTAAGTAACGAATGACTTCTCTGGTCAAGCTGCACACCTGCACTCTGGTCATCCTCTTGCTCACAAGTATTCGATCATTTCATGCGCCATCTTAGCTAATTAGCCACGATTACCGGCATCTAAGCATGATGACCGCGTTCTTCAGGGGCGAGATCAAGCGACTCACTACGTGCGACTGAAGCAAGATTGCATGCAGATTGTTGTGATATCGACACTAGATCTAATGGCTTGAGGTTTTATCACGCCAACCGAAGGTCACGCTATCTGCCAATCTTCCTAATGCACGGTCATCCCGACGCAATCCCCAAGAAAAAGGAACGCCTCCCATCTCTTGAACTAGTAGATCGAGACATAACACAAACCTGAAGCCGAGTCTTGCCGCTTTGAACAAGAATCAACGATTAACATGCTTGCTAAGAATCCCTCCCTCTGTACGAATAGGGTTCGCACTACGCCAGGTTCTACTATTAAGGATCAGATATGCGGATCTTAATGTTGCATGGTAAGTCTTGCGAGTGAACAAAGCTCATGGCAAAAGATGTTAATTCTTGTACAGGGTATGCGCAGTCGGGGCAGAGGTTCGAGATGAAGACGGAACCTCTCCGGCACTGCATAAAAGACGCATGCGCGTCTATATTCCCAGATTCCTCCACCTCGATAGAGTACACATACTTGACGGCTCCCACACATCTCGATCCGTCGAACATTCCAGGTGTGGACGCGCAACACCACAATGATGGAGATATGTGGGGATGGTGGCTTGATTTCGACGGCAGTGGTGTGGACCTTCGAGATTCTCTTACAGCATTGTGCACCGTTGTCGATTCTTCCGGTCCGTTCGACGCGGTTGTCAGATTTTCTCAGGGCGCTGCACTAGCAGCAATCTTCACGTCTCTATGCGAGCAGCACAGTTTCTCGGGACGGCGAACCGCCCTAGAGAAGCAGGGTCGGCCCATCTCGTGCGACCTTAGGCAAGGCCACCTCAAGTTCGCCATCTATGTCTCTGGATACTGCATCTCAAAATCTCTTTACGGGGGATTCTATCATCCCCGCATCCAAACCCCAGTGCTGCTGATTGCTGGAGCGCTTGATCCGGTCATACCTCTGGATCGGACACGAGAGATGCTCGAGATGTGTGACAACGCTGCCCTCATTGAACACCATGGTACGCACTACGTCCCCCGGTTTGGTTCAGCGTTGCTCCAGGTGAAGGCCTATTTGAGCAACACATTACGATAAGACAGCTACACCCCTTATCCGCACACCAATGACCTTTTCTGGACGACGCACACTGATCATGCACGGACAATGCGCCTCTTCCTGTTGCCCTTCCGTGTGCCTCTTGAGAACCAAGGTAGTTAAACAAATACATCAGACCAGTTGAAACCCGCCGCAAAGATCTCTTAGCGCTGTTGCAACGGATGACGCAGCTTTAGCGCGAAGCAGCTCAGAGCAAGAGAAGCTGCGTCTGGGGTGTTGTGTCGACCTGCCAAAGTGGGCATAGTTGCGGGCTTGGCTCGGGGTGTTTTAGCCATGCGCTTCCCTAGTCGCATCTTGGCAAAGAGACTAAAGCTGCTTCCGCGTCGATTTCGCGCGAGTCGTTGCAGGCGAGTATCTGGTCCCAGCGGCTCAACCGTTCTGTCGGATCGGCTCCACTAATGTCGAGTCCGGCTAATCTGAATAGACGCCTGAGCTGCTGCAGCCGACGGAGCCGCGGTGATGGCAATTTCCTCGATCTTCTCTCGCAAAGAGGCCATTTTATGCGCGTTGTCGGCCCGCGAAGGACGCGCTCGTCCTGTTCCTATTGATAACCGGTTGAACATGTAATTGCAACGTTGATACCATGACAAACGTTAGTTCGAGCATGTCCATGTCAAGCGTCGAGAATAGCCAAGTTCATAGTCATACGATGTTATCGGCAAAGCAATCGTGGGGAATACTGCCCGATCGAACTGAGATTTGTTCTGAAGGTATACAGGAGCAGCCGCAGGCCTTTGCATCTCTGTGACCATCCTAGGCCTCATTAGGTAACGCCCTCTTTCCTCCGCTTTGCTCAGACATTGCACGGATCTGAGCTTGAATATTCTTCACCCTTGATATGGCCAATGAGTTGTGGCATCGACTGTTGCCCGGTCCGTCACAAGCTCAAGTACGAGCTCATTCGCGCAAAATGTAGCACTTTCTAGGAAGGAAGATGCTGGAGAAACCGTTGTCCGTGCCGAAAGTAGCGTATTCGGCTGCACAGATAAATCTGACTCGCGTCAATATTAACGTTAGTTGATCTTGACACTGAAGCCGCCAGTCCCTTTGACGGTTGGACTGTTCCAACCAGACAAGTACCCAATTGCAGGACATATCTAGCGCGGTAAAAGTGCTGACGAGTCAGCACCTTGAATCGAAAATCAATTGCACCTAATTCCATGCCCACAGAATGACTGGATCAGATATTTCTTTTGCAAGGTAGCCGCTTGCCGATCGATTATCACCACTTTCGACTTCCCCTCGATAATCGAAGGGCAAATACAGTACAGTGCCGCCATTAACACGATATTGCGTTGCTGTCGCCGGCGCTAGCTTTGCACGCTGCTGTGATTTACCTGACTCGTGTGATCCCTGCAAGCAGCTGGGGATGGCTTGTCCTCGGTCGGACCGATAGTGACGTGCATACGAGAATGAAAATCAATGTCGCTGTCTGGAGCTATGCTCCAAAAGGTTTGCTGTTCTCCAACATATCAGGTAAATATGCACACTACAATGTAAGAATAACGTAGATACTAAGCGAGTCGCGTATCCAAGCGAGTCGCGCACCCCACCAACTTTGAGTACCTCTTTAAGCGTGCAACTCAGCCACAGTCAGAGATGATACATAGATATTGATACAGTAGATTAAGCAGTATCTAAAGTATCTTTTTTGCACGTACGTGAGTTGTGCCCAGTCTCTCTGCACCTCTTGCAGCGCGCCAGAGCCTGGCGGCTGAGGCCGGATCGCACTCTACCTTGACGCTGTTCACGCTCAATCTGCTGGTCAGCCTCCGTTTGAGCTAGTATATCCTCCCCCTCTCCCTTCTCTAAAGTCCCTCGCTTCTGTATTCGCTTCTTTTTGCACTGCCTACGCTTGCTTGCGGCTTCGTTGGCTCTCTCTCAAGGCTGGTGATCCGATCGCGCATTAGCTCAGCCGAGAGCATTATTACCTCTGCCCCCTTCTTAAGCTGGCTAATTGCTTGAATAATTGAGGCTGGTGATGAGCTCTTGTGCCGCTGTATACGATCACGTATCAGCGTTGATTGAGCCTCAAGCTCACGTACGTTACTTGGCGTTTTGGCTTCCCAAGGAGCCTCTGGCAGAGCGACTGGTGTAGGTGTACGGAGCTGCACATCCAGCATTGACAGAATAACGTCAGGCTGGAGTGGAACAAGGCCTGCGCCTCGAAAGGCTGAGCAGATATTGGCGGAGGTGAACGATCGATTGAACGCTGCCTTAAACGCTGGCAGAAACTCGAGCTTCGTGATGTGGTTGATGTGTTGGCGGATCAGACTCTCAACCTCACGACTGTACGCGCGCTTCAACGGCGAAAAGCAGCCAACGTCA
>QVXC01000048.1:0-125472 GCA_003501895.1 Phaeosphaeria sp. A1 3.1a
GGTGTGGAGGGGGAGGATGTTACGTAGTGGAGCCATGGTGGTGGTGTATAATTCTTTCCTTTGTGATATTCCAAATTTCGCGTCGTGTTGATATCTCAACAGCAGCAGCAGCAGCAGCAGTCGTGCTCACGAACGACGAGCAGCACCGATGAAGGAGACAAGTAAAATAACTTCACGAAAATGTATGAGGGGAAAAGCTGGAAAGGTAAATGATGATATCTGTGCCCTCGGAATTTCAGCCGAAAAGCCCAGAACATGTCAACCACATCATTGAGATCATTCAACAAAGCCCGCACACGCGCATTAGGCCCGTGACGTCGTTCCCCAAGCCCGTCCCGTCAAACACTCGACGCCACAATCGAAGCCACTTCTCGACGCGTCCACTAATCCCTAGGCCAACGGCTCACCGGCCACCTCGTTGCTCGAGTTATGCAAGCCACAGACCCTTCAGCTCGCACATCGCCAAATCATCGTCCTCGATTTCCAGGCCTCTGCACACCATCACGAGCACATCTTTCTGCTGACTAGAGCTGGGGGATGGACGCCTAGTGCGGCTATAGGGAATTGGCGATGGGAATCAGCGATGCACATGTTGCGAATCTGATAATAGAGATGATCTGCGACATGGTGCGGTCTTAGCGTCGTGATGCGCGCGAGGGTGATGTCATGAGTTGAAATGTGCGGGTCGCGGGGGAGTGGGGCTATCATACGCGTCGAGATATGGCTTCATAGATGGGGGATTCTTTGGTGGTATCGATGGGGAGGTTGCGCTGAAGGGAGCAGTGGGGGAGTTGGCAGTCGTGCATTGCCGCTTAAGTTAGCGAGGGTGACTTTTGGGTAAGATGGGATGATGTGTAGCGTGGTTCCGAGGAGATGGGATTTGACAAGGAATATTTGGATATCTGTTTATCATTGCAAACTGCGCAAAGTGCGTGTGGTCTCTCACAGAGAATGGCTGGTTCGCGTTGACTGCGCGAAATAGACGATGATGAAACGTGGACATGAAACACCCAGAGGGTCTTCAAGCCGATTTCAAGAAACCGTTTTGAACAGGAATAGTGTCATGTTCCTCCAAGAAGAATTTTGTACGGCGTGCTACTTGGCAGAACTCTGATCACGTAGGGAGATTGAGGTTGGAAACACTACATTACATTATGTTAGATAAATAGCTTCGTGTAAAACAATGAAAGGATGATACAAAATGAGTGGACTTGCATCCGTGATGCATGCACTAGAACCTATTTCCAAAAGCAGAAATGAAAGACTGCCCTTTTAGCCTCGTTGATCCCGCCCAATCTGCTGAAAATCGATCAGTGATTCCCTCTGAAACTTTTGACTTCTCCATCGAAGACAGCTTGGCAACCATTGATGCACACGCTTAGTCTCTTGTTGCAATACGTAAAATCCAGAGTAGCCTGCACAGGTTTCGGGATGTCCATTGCCCCCAGCTGTTGGAAATCGAGTGCATTCTCCAATTGGCAATTCCGAGTCGGTCCGCTGCGCACAAGGACGGATGCTGTGAATACCGAACGCTAATGCAGTCCGCAGCCATGCACATTCTATTGTTCCCCGGTGACCAGTGACCGGTGAACGGAAGGTGGGGATTCTACTGATCTTGAGAGAAGGCTGGGAAATTCGTTTCAATGTTCTTGGTTCGGTACCTAGGGGAGTTCAGTAGTTAGTGGCAACTGAGCCGTTGCCGTACCCCATCTCACATCACCGTCTACCTATATCAAATGGAGCTACTCTTATCAGTGCTGCTTGTCCAAATTCAGAGAAGATAAGACCATTTACTCGTGCTGATGCTGACGCCCCGGTCGTGCATGCATCCAACATCGCGGCCCGCCCCGCAGCACTTGCCGTACGCGGGGCGCCCGAGTTCGATCCAGCGAACATCTAGTTTCAACGATTCGACATGTTGGAGCTAACGAAAGGTGATCGAACATTCAGTTTTTGCTTTAATTTTCACCTGGGAAAGACTATTAATGTGACTGCTTCGTTCATACATCCTCGGATACGTCTTCACAATGCAAGGTGATAAATTGCACGAAGAGAAGGCAGTATATCCACGCTGCCATGTTTATCTCACCTGTCTCTGATTCGGTGACGAAGCTACACTACGCAGGATCGAAAGGTTCTCGGATCACGGGCATTGCTACCTACAAAGGTTTGTATTGCCTAAAAAGTTCGTTGGCACAAGTGACTCCACTATTGTAAGCCAACTCTAGTGCTTCATTTTAGGCTACAGCCAGGTATGGCATCGCTCACAGAGAAGCTTGCTCCATACATGCAAAGCTTCAGACGGCCTGGCTCCCGTCTCGCACACCATTTTAGGACATGCAATGTGTGCGACATTCAATATAATATCTCTCAGCCAGGCAGACAGTGCAGCCGAAGTATGATTAACTCTCCGCGCAGCCTGAATTAAAGTCTTTCACAATATATCACTTCCGGTGCACGTCGTTCTCAAGAGGTGTTTGAGTTTCACCGAGCATCACCAGACTCTTTTGCCTTCAACATACTTTCACACGCCTCACACATTCGAGCCTCACCACCATCGCACCTGAAGATGTGGTCTATTCGTCTTCAAAGATCTGCCGAAAACATTTGTCTCACAATCCTTTTCATTCAGTTTGCCAGCGCCTATGCTTTGGTCTCGGTCAGAGGGGAGACTTGCCGCAACAGCATATACTGCCATATCGAGGATGACCATGAGATCTGGACAAATGACTATGGCCTCAAGCGTCCAACAAGGGGGATGTGGGAAAGGAAGAGCGTGAAGCTCATTGACGGGTTTCAGGAACACTTCGATAGCTTCATGAAGGATCGGGCCCTTGACATACTTCAGAGTGATGAAATCACTTTCCCAGCATGGTACACCAAGAGCATCGCGCCGAATCATCTACCTTCTGAGATGGTAGGGCTTGATGCTTAAACTTTATGTAAGACATGACTGACTAATCTACAGATATGCGATGGACTAAGCCAGTGTTCTGTAAGTTTTCAAGGATTAGATCTAAAATCAATGTCTAACCTTGATGTATGCGCCCAGCTGTGAGGATTTCGCTGCTCAGCTCCCAAAGGCCGAGAAAGAGTTGGCACAACATGTTTTCGAATTCTTTTCCACTCTCGATCACGCACATCACGCGATGGACTTAGCTGTATCAGACTTCTTCGAAGCTCTCGGCTTTGATATCGAATGGATTACCAAGGAGTTCACCTACGCTGACGAGCTCCAAAACAAAGCAATAGAAAAGAAGAAGAAACAAGATATGATCTTCGCTCTCATTGCCGCACTGCTTCTGACACTTAGTGCCTTCACGGGGACTGCAGCTCTTTTCGCCACGTCACTGACCGCCGGCGTAAGTAGTGCTGTAGCTGGAGCAACGGCTGGGGCAGCAACAGCCATGATGGCTAAAGTTGGATCGACAGCGTCAAGGGTATCCAAGTTCGTAAAAGTTGGACTCAAAGAAACTAAGCTTGGCTATAAAGGGGAAAAAGGATCGCAGGTTGTTGAGAAGTGGGGAAAGCAAGTTGAGAATCTGAATACTGTTACTGGCTCGATCATTACTGGTAAAAGGTTACCACGATGTCCTAGCTAAGTGACAACTGCTGACATGGCAAAGGCGGGTTCATTGGCATAACAGGTTTTGTCAAAGAAGCGAACAACATCAAGCACGGCGACGATTTGTAAGATCAATACTCTACGATTAGATTTCTGCCCGCATGCTGACATGTCTCCAGAGAAGGATTTGACAAGTTTCTGGCGCTTTTTAAGCACTTTGTCGCTGGAGTAACTGATCAAGCCCATCATGAGGTTCAAGAGAATATGGTTACGCTAGTAAAGGGTGGGAAGATATCGGGTGGACTAGATTTGTCGGATCTCATCAAATCGGGCTTCTACTCTGGTGCGGATGTTGATATACGAGGCTTCATCAGCTCCACGATGACCAAGATGTTTACAGCAAGAATAATCGGAAGCCTGTAGTACGTCTCATTTGTCGTCGTTTTGGATATCTGCTTACAATTGTACAGGCACGATGAGGGCGTGCATGTTGTAGAGTCGAGAGTAGAAGGGAATACGACTTGTGGGCAAGACACACGAGGGCCAGGAGTCGATCGCATCTGCCTTCCCGAACGGCCTCGACACACATACCACATACAAGCCATCACGCACTGGAATGATGATAAGGTTCACCCCCCTCCTGGCTTGGAACATCTTATCACCGAATGGGGCTACAAAGGCCTAACAAAAGAAGATGTGGTGCGTTCATCTCTCTTTCAGTACGAGGTTTGGAGGACGCGCCACTCGAAAGAAGAGCCGAGCATCGAGATGATACTGCAGGAGGCGGCGAAATCTCCTCGAAAGAAGAAGCGTGACCTTTTGGACACTGGACTTACCGCTCTTGGCGATGATCTATCGTATAAAGATTTGCCATACGATGAGCTCGTGGCCAGGGAAAACACGGCTCGGTATACAATCAAACAACTCGAACACTATGGGGAAGTCCCTGCGGCATGTAATTTTCCTATATGACGCTCATGGTTTGGACAAGCCATGTCAGGCATTGAAGAAAATGACGAGTTGAATACCCCTTGCTTTTGCGATTCTCCGGATCCTTCCAAAGCTTCCAAATGGGAGCAACCCAACAACTGGACCATGAGCTACACCCAGCAATTTATCATGGATGGGGAGTTCTATCGCATGATTGAATATGGCAAGCTGTGTCACAAGAACCACGACTGCACAGGGGAACAGAAGTGGAAGCAGGTGCTGGGATTGCCCGCCGATGAACAACTTCCTAAGGAGATGGAAGATGCATGGGACAGATGTCTCGATCCCGGGGAGCCCGGCGGTGGCGCACATCCTAAGCGCCTCGAGCCACTTTCAAATATATTTGACCTGATCCCAAGGATGGCGCCAGAGGAAGATAGAGTGATCGTCAAAGTGGGCACGAACAAATCGGTAATCTACTCCATTCCGTCCAGTGCTCCATCAATGACACGCGATTGGGTCACGCACACTGGGTACAAGGAAGTCCCGATGACAGCGGCTGGTGGAGCTGTAACAGGGACATTGTCTGTACCCATAGTGGAAACAAAACTGGAGTGGGTGGCGGCAAGTTATCCGCCTCAGCCAACGATATCACCGACGTAATTCTGCAACTACGACCACGCTCAACCCAAGGAGTCTGGGACGGTCATCGTAGGACTATCTGCCAGATGCGAGATTTGAATGTTCTTTCTATCTTATGTTGCTGGTTGAGGGTCCCGTATCTTGTCCTTAGATTGTTCCGGTAGAATAGATGATAGTGGAGCTACAAATCTGGAACCCAAATCTACAGATCTCTTCTTAACATGTTTGTTTCCTTCAAACCCACCACCAACCTGTTACATTGTTCAACAACCCAAATTTTGGAGGTAACTTGTGGACCATGAATAACGAGTGCTTTTATTAGGACAGTGCATCAAAGATCGATACTCTTACCTGCTGTATCGTGGTGTACTTCGAATCAGTATCGTCGGAGTAAGTACCAGGCTTGGAGCTTTGTAAACAGTCTCGCGGGCGTTTTACCACCGTCCTGCCGACCTGCTGTACTGGCTAGAGTAGATCTATTTTTGCCTACCTCGGATTCACGAGGAAACTAGTATTTGGTGATGCACCGCGCAAACCGTCTTATACCACTCTGGCCATGTATCAGTGACATGTGATATAACGTCCTATAAGACTTTGTAAGATTCTTTGAGAAAACTTCATATAATCAAAGTGTTGTGTGGTAGTCCTGGTTGAGTCGTCCGTACATGGGATGGTGCATCACCAAATACTACTGCATGCTAGCGCTTACGAGCAAGAATAGCCGGGGTGCGAAGACTTTGACCGGTCATCTTCTGTGATAAATAATTTCTCTTCCTGTTACTCTATCATATGCTATGTGCCTCTGCAAGAGGGAGCGGAAATGACCTGTCATCTATCAGGCACCCTTGTAACTTTCGCTAGTATGCGCCAACATGCGGTAGCTCCTTCTTACATGAGCTCTCAATACCATTCTTACGCTCCGCCTCTAGCGTAAACAGGTCAAACTTGAGCCCTTCCCTTCCGTAGTGACCTTCTAAACATCATATATGCATGCGAAGCTCTACCCACCGCTCCCTTAGCAGACTTTCTGGCCTCTATCAATCAAGGCTGAACGGCTGGGCCTCTACTGTCCATGCAAAAGAAACAACGCCGACGGTAAGGCCTCTTCTTCTGAATCAAATTACTCAAAGCCGCATGCGATCTAGCCTATAAGCAATATATTTGAAGAATGATGATCAAAACATATGTCATGTACAATCCACTTCCAATCCATATCCGAACACTCCACTAAGCGAAATACCCCTTGATCGCCGGCAAGATCTTCGTCCACGCCGGTGTCGCCGCCGTCGGCTCCATGTTGAAGATGTACTAGCATCCAAGTCAGCATAACAAATCAGCATCGATAAGGTCGAAAGGTAACTCACATCTCCCCACCACGGCCCCGCCGCCCACCAAATAGCACCGAGCCACACATCGCTGTTCTCAGTCATATACCCCAGTCCCCCCTTCAACGCCTGCATGCACACATCGTTATCGCCCGCCGCGAACTCGCCAATCACGCCCTTGAGCTTATTGTCCTTGAGCCACTGAGTCGCCGCCTGCAACCGCTCCTTGAAAATCGTGCCCGACACGCAGGTATCGTGCGTGCCTGAGCCATCGGAGTCGAGGTACTGGTGCATCTGGAAGACGAGCTTGTTGCTGGGGTCCTTGAGAGCGACGAGGGAGGCGGCGTTGCCAGACGATACCCAGGTCCACGCGCCGGTCCAGGAGTTGCCTTCGGGGGTGATGGTTTGCGTGGTGGCGCCGGCAGCGCGGATGCCGTCGATGGCGGCTTGGTTGAGGTCGAAGACGAGTTTTTGGTCCATGTCGTGGAACTCGTTGTTTGTGTCGAAGACGACGAGGGGGTTGGATTTGTATTCTGCTGCGACGTTTTGCCACCATGTCTTGAAGCCCGCAACGTCGGTGATGATGTCGCCGTAGAAGCGGCCGTAGTTGTGCGGTTGGACCATGGCGTAGGCACCCTTGGAGGTGATGTAGTTGATTTGCTCCGTCAGGTTGCCTAGGTAGAGGGGATCGAGGGGTGCGGTCAGTTTGTTTGGTGTGAGGCGCTCCATCACTATGGAGTGGTGTTAGCATATGATGATTTCAAATGATGAGATTGTGTCTTACAAAAGTTGAGGCGGAACATGTTCATCCCTTGCTCCATGAACTGATCAATTGTCTTCAGATCATACCAGATAAACTCCTTCCCATAAACTCCCGTGAAGTTCTTCTCTCCAAACTCAGCACCAGACTCATTGATGCCGAACCATTCTAGCTTGTTCTGGCGTTTCTCCTGGCTGGGTGCTGCGAATGCGCTGCTCACAAGAGCAGCAGCCGCAAAGACATTTTGGAAAAGCATCTTGGGCAAATGACGACTGCCCTTTGCAACAAAACTTGTTCCTTACTTTTCTTCACAATCGATAGCAACGACTTCTGACCTTATACCAAAACCTCTACTAGGATTTCCTTGTACCCGGTTGTTAGCAGTACGGATCATCATCTCCGTCTCGTAGATAGTTTGGTCCGCAAACATCCCCGTCATTCATCTCGAATTCCCTAACGCGGTATCGTGGCCGTGAAATTGTAGATCCGTCGTGCAGCATAGATTGACCAAGCATATTAATCGGCTTGCTTGATTTTTGACATTCAAGTCATGCGCAGCCTTTATTGCGGAGATACAGGGATCGTGATTCGTGGATGAATGGAAGAAAGTCGTTTCGAAACGCTGGCGCGGGCGAAAAGAGATGGGGTTCTCCACAGCCAAAAGCCGGCGGGTCGAGGGCGTCGAGGACGTCGGAGAATTTCCAAACGTGTACGCCAATAGGAAGAAGCTTCTATAGGCGTTCTTCACATATTGCATGCTTCTTTGCCGCTGCTTGTTTCGTCTTAGCTTTTCATTTAAGCCTCATATCTCCCGGGGTTTGAGGTCGGAATTACTGCATCGGTCAGCCAACGTGCCTCCGTGTCGTAAGAAGTAATATACCATCTATTCAGTATTGTCAAATGTTGCGGTCTATGATAGAGCTGCCAGTCTGGGACTCCACAATGTTGGTATTTGTTCCTGTCTTCTCCGTTCAGCTTTGTGTGTGCTAACGAGGACGCGTGTATTTGCGTATAACAATAATGCGCGTGATCATGTTCATACTCTCTAGAATGGAAGTAGTGAGCCTTGAAGTAGATGGTGATACTGCTTTGAAGTACAAGGGCCTAGTAGATATACACAGAGAGATCGCTAGTAACAGACGCCAACACCTAGTGGGTGTCCACCTTAGATAGAAGGTGGTCGTACTTGTTTTTGCTTAACGGACGCAGACGGACTGAGGAGGTTTAGCTTCTCATCAGTACTAAGGGCAAAAGACTGGGATTGGGGCTGTGATAGCAGACTTCTGAGATTGGAAGCATGTGGTGGTAAGACCGCGCAACTATGCTTGCTACATCTATCTCCTCACGTTCCGCCGACCTGCACTGGGAATGATGTTTCTGGCCGACAGAGAAAATCCGTTTCCTGCGTTCGTGCCAAAGTTTTGCTGGCTGCTCCTCACCCCCACCTGCTGCAGCGTCTTCCAGTGCGGTTCCCTACGCACTGGAGATTGACTCGACACGATCGATGGCATATTTGAAGGAATCTGGCCCGGGCGCGAATACTGTGAGCGACGAAATGATGGTAATGGAATCGCTGCATTAGACTGTGTACGCTGGTGCTCGAAGTGCATAGGTCGATCTCTGGAAGACCCATAGGCGCTGTCTCGGAAGAATGGCGACCGTTCTGGTTCCGGTCTAGTCATGAAGCTACTTGAGTTCAAATTGCGATTTTGATAATGCGATGGTGGCGCTGTGTTATATTGCTCGCAGTCTTGGCTGTCCTGCTGGAAGCGACCCTCTGGCATGACCGGAGAATTGAAGAACGAAAGGCTGTTCAGGTCCTTCGGTTCACTCCAGCGCGGTTTCGGGTCAAGTCTCGGGAACGCTCGAGACCGATAGCCGACGGAACGATTTGAACTGTGCTGCGGCTCAGTGACCCGGGGGTTGAGAAATTGTGGTGTGTTGCGACTGATGCCTTCAACATAGGGACTTACTACGCTCTCGATCTGCTGACCAGATTGGGGATACGCTCGCGAAGTCGGAGTCACAGGGTTGTGCGTGGCGTTTTGACGAGTTCTGTTGCGGTGACGATTAGTCTGGGGTTCTCTCGTTGACTCCAGGCTGCTTCCGTTTGTAAAAGATGGTCCCCGATCTGATTGGTGCTGGAATGGAGGTCCACGGCTCCAGTCTTCTCGGTCGCCAGATTCTTCGTACTCGCGGAAGCCTGGCCTGTTGCGTAGTACTTGCCTGTGTTCCCCTGTAGGATGATACGTGCGCGCAAAATTCACTCGAGGGTCCCTGAGTCCCAATTCGAACCCGGTATCCTGCGACAGCCCGTCCATAAGTCGAATATAGGAGGGCTCTGATGGCAGCTGAACCGGCTGCAGGTCGCTGCCCCTGTTATTTAGTTTGACCGGTGAAGGCGCTCGGAACGTAAAGCCTGCCTCGTCATTGTCCACACCAATAGTTGAGAGAGCCTTGGAACCGTGGTGATGGGGGCTTTGCGAAGAACTTCCGACCGGCAATGCCCCTGACATGTAATGAGATCCGCTTCCAAGATGATCTCGATGCATAGATGTCTGGCTCCCATTTGCTGACACTTGTGACGTGCCATTCCAGTGACTGCTCTCATACATGTGCACGTCTTCGTCCCGGCGAGAACCGCGCTCAGTGGCTTCAACAGAACGTCCACTGGAAAATTTCTTGCGTAATGTGGGAAAGATCTTGCGCATGGATCGCATCCTGGAGACCGGCTTCTGTGGCGGTGGCATAGCGTCACGACTATTGGGCTGATCAATCTGCATGTTGTTGGGAAGAGGCGAGTCTACGCGTTGTCGTTTGAGTGGCCGCTGCCCAAAGTGGTTCGATGGGCCAGTGAATGGGTTACTCGCTGCCTGCGCAGACCTGCCTGCCGATCTGCCTGCCGTGTGACTTGAGCCGATGTTGCGCACCGCTGGTCCGGAGGTGCTATAGTGATCGCCATTGATACCTCCGTCGTCGCCCAGAATGTCCAAGTCAACATCTTTGAGGTTCGGGATAGGGTCGTGCATGGCAAAACCGAGCGATGCCAGTCGTTGCTTCATCTTGTCGTTCTGTCTACACCAGAGTCAGCAAAACTCCACAACCTGAAATTCTGGGTGCGCACTCGATGAGATGTGGTACCAGGCCTAGATAGTGTCGGATAGCCTCCTTGTTGTTCTTGAAGGTCTCAAGATCTTTGGGGTTGATTTTGAGGCCACGATATTGTTCGACCTCGCTCTCAATGTTTCGGAGTCGCTCGAGTTCCGCCTTTGTGCTGTCATACTTGCGTTCAACGCTCTTCAGCTTCTGGTTCTCCTGCTGCACAGTGAGGGTTTTGGCGCGCTCCTGAGACGCAATTTCATGCTTGGACGCCACCTGCTTCTGGGCTTTCGTCAAAGCGTTCTGCAATGGCTTGCGCGTGGCGTGAGTGCTTTGACAGTATCGATACAGAGCCATATACTGAAACTGCGCATTGTAAGCTTTAACGCTGGCAGTGAGGATCCATAATCTGCATACCTTCAACGCCTCCATGTCCTTGCCGACATCATCAAAGTTGGGTGGGGAGACGAACCATGTTGCCGGAATCACGGGATCGTAATCGTCTTTCTGGAAACCACGAATTGAGAACAGATCACGTGGCGTGCTGTCATTCTTCTCCTTGATGCAGGTCGGGCAGGGAGCGCTTGGGCGCTGTCCTTCTGGATGGAAATGCGGCGCTGTCAAGGTGAGCATGTGACTGATATAGCGATTGTGATCTGGACTGACCACCGCCCTCGAGGTGACTGCCACAGAAGACATGGCAGCAGGACGCGAGGTAGAGGTGAGTAACTAGACGGTCTTTGGGATTGATGCCGTCCGAAAGGCCTTCGACTGTTTCGTTGTGGCCTTCGTAGACATCGGCGAGGGTGTAGCAGCAGACGGAGCACGCGTAGATGAAGTTGAGGGGCGCGAGTCCCTCGCCTGGGGGCACTGTGACCGAACCCGACACCATGATGCAACGCTCCACGCTGAGGTTTGACGCGTGAAGAAGCGGCGGACGCGGTCGATGTGGGGTGCAGTTGGTGTGCAGGTGAGGAGGTGACAGTTCCCAGGTGGAAGCCACACTGCGCGCGCCAAGACACAGCGAATCATCGCGCCTTCCACGGTTAAGGGTCTCAGTCCGTCGCCTTTGGCGCAATCGATACGCCTGGAGATTGGAGAGAATGAGACGCAATAAGAATGAAACTACAAACAGTGGGGAGACTGAATCGTGCCATCGGCCGGGGTAACCAGAGTTGAACAAATTATGCAGCAACAAATGACAATCATGTTTTGCAAAGAAGGTTACTTCACATGAGACGACCGGTGGTGGTATTTACAAAGGCTTCTGTATTGCTACCTACCCTACATGTTAGAAAACGTCTAAGAAAAGTTTCGGCATGGGTATCTGTCGCAGGTCAGTATATTGTTTTCAAGGCACATCTGCCAGCGCCACTCACCCGTCGCCATATGACTGCTCGCTCTCCAGATCGTAACGCTTCTGGCCCGCTGGGAGAGTTGTGTGTTGTGCTACGGGCATTGGTGGCATGCCTCCAGGTCCCAAAATGTCCTTCGCCAAGCCTGTGTTCTTCTGGAACGCGACTGCCAGTCCCTTGATGCCCTGTTCCTGTGCTGCGACCAGCGACTTGGAGCCAGCTTCTCCGATCAACTCTTGCTTGGGCGCTGCCGCGCTGCCCACTTCCAATAGTGCCACAGCGTCGGCCTGGGTGATGGTTGATAGGCGCGGGTATCGTCGTCGTACATCGCGCTTCCAGTATGGGTTCTCTGCAATATCGGCTGCGGGGACAGTGACTGGGTCGTCGTAGGCATTGGGGTCGAGGCCACCTGGGGGAGGGTTGCGGAACTGCGGGTTCATGGGGATACCGGTCGAGCGCTTGGGGTCGAGGGCGAACAGCCTGTTGATGGCGGCATATAGACCCTTTGGCTGTACTGTGTACTTCTACATAGCTGTTAGCAGCGCATTAGGCACGGCAACTGGAGGGGCGTTGATTTTGTCGTTGCATGCGGGAGACATTGAACTTACCGAGAAGGTAGCGACACCCTGTTTGGATGCCATAGTGAAGCACAAATCACTGGCGACAGTAAGGTAGAAGGGAAATCGGCCAATGGGCGCCTGTTGGGTTGCTGCGCGCTTGATAGTGTCGTCGTGAAGCTTGGTGATGCATCGCGGAGCTGGAGAATGCCAAGCCGGCAAACGCCGCTCTCGTAAGCCTAGCCTTTCATTCGTCAACCGCCTTCACCTCGACACCACCATGGTCACTTCACGAACACATCCTCAGACAAGAACTTGGCTATGGTTGGTTTCTACAATTGCTAATTGGCATGAAATGTGCAGGGAACGGAAATAGAGGGGTGCTACATGGCTATACAGAAAGTTCAGCTAGAACGGAGTCAACCGTGGCACCCACAACCTTTGTACGAGTTTATGAGAATCTACAGCTATAGTTCTTCAACTCTTCTACAAGCGCAGATCGCCATACTTCCAGACTTAATTCCGTCAGATCATTCGTGATAGCTGCTCATCGTCTACGGCCTCTCCCCCACCACCCTCCCAGCATCCCACGCCTGCTCCAGATATGCCTCCAACCCAGTGAACTTGTACTCCGGAAACCTCTCATTCCACTCTTTGCCAACATTCCAACTTCCCCTCTTGATCGCATTCAAAAAGTCCACCACAAACTCCTTCGAGAAGCCCTCTTGTAGCTCCTCAGGCACAGCCGGATGACTAAACTTCGGTACCCAACTCGTGTTCAACTCGCCCTTCTCTACATCTTCGCTGTGTAAATGCTTAACCTGCCACTCCCCGCCAAGTAGCTTCTTGCCTAGAGCGAGGAGCTCATTTGAAGTCGTGCGACATGCTTCCATCGAGCCGATGACAGGCCAGGGACGCGTATCATCAAGGGCGAGAGCGAGCATCCCAGATATATCAGCAATAGACGTGAGTGCGAAGCTATCGTTTCCATCATCGAGGATGATAGCGCGGCGTTTATTGAAGTCGACGAAGAACTCCCAAGTGATAAGGTTAGGTGACAATGGGTGCGGATGCGCAAAGTAATCCATGAAAACGCTTGGTTGGAAGAGGCAGTACTCCAAATCTCCAAGCGCGTTCTTCGCGCGTAGATCAGCCAGGTAGGTGGCGATGGCGTCCTTGTTGGCGTACGTGGGGACGCCGGAGTCATTTGCTAGACACCATTCCGAAGGTGCGAAGCGGCGGACTCCAGAGGCGATGCAAGCATGAATGAGGTTCTTTTGGATGACGTTATCGACATCGGTGTGCGCGATCAGGAAGGAGAGACAGGTGTGGAAGCCTTGGAGGGCGATTATTAGGCCGGGTAGGTCATGATAGTCGACCTTTCTGTATGAAACGCCAGGAGACTTGGTAGCTGGAGGTTCGGATCGTGTAAAGATTGTGATATCGTGCTTGCCAGAGCGGATGGGTGCACGGAGGAGTTCAGTCGCAACGTCTTGGGGGATGTTCAGTGAAGAGGCAAAGAATCTTCGACAAATGGAGACGTACTGCCAGTGCCACCAACTACAGCAATCTTGACCATTGTACTTCTTCCCAAACGGTTTGTTTCTGAGGTCTTCTTTGGCAAGAAGCTGAGATGTCGTGGAAATGGATTGCCGTGCGGGCCACTCGAACTGGAAGCGAGTCATACGTATCGCCGAGAGTATCTCCGCGCACACCTCTGTACCTCGAGCAGAGTCATGTACATGAGATTGTCTAGCCGAACGACATCGCAGGCATGCTGCAGGTGTAGCATAGCACGGCTGCCGATTCATGATCAAACGTGCTCAATATAAAGGTCGTAGATGCAACAGATTAGCGTGACATGCACATGCCAGTACGATGCAGCAAAGCAAGCTCTACATAGCATTTAGCTGGGCGAGGCGATGTACCTTCGGTAGGAAGACACGTTCTTCGAGATTGATGATCATATCCAGTAGCTGTGACAATTTTGCTAAATGTACCTGGGCAATAATCCCATTATGCATCGATCAGCGGTATCTCTGGCAGAGGTTTATCCGGTAGCGGCTTCGTTGGTAATGGCTTCATCGTGTCCAAATCATCTGTATATCGTCGTGGGTGCGAACTGCTGCCACCTTCCTCGGGCTCATCTCTGTACCCACCTTGTAGCAGCGCATTCTCCTCTTCTTCGCGTTCCCTTCTCAGATTGTCCCAGACACCGTCCATGCCGTTCCATCTCATCAGCTCGCGCTGCTGAAGAATCCAGAAGTAGGCTTTGTACAGGCCGTACACGACCAGGAGGCCCGCGAAGACAGAACCGACGATGATGCCGACCAGATACCAGGAGTGCCAGTGAATGAAGTCGTTGAACTTGTGAGGCAGAGTGCCTATCTTCCCTTCTGTATCCCAGTCTCTACTCATGTAGACGAGCCGACCTTCAGCTTCCCAGATATCGTTGCCAAACAGCTTGGCAACCCGTTCCCAGAAGGATAGCTTCTTTGAAGGCGGGAAGTTAAACACACGATCCACCAAGTTAACATGAACAATGTCGAACTCGTATATGGTTTTATCGTCGTCCAACGGGCTGAAGGGCGTCTCTTGTCCAGGTCTCGGTCCTTTCCTCTCAATCTCTGTGCCCGCCACCACGACCCTGAGCATCATTTGGGCGGTGTCTTCGAAGCCCCATTTGGGATTCTCCAGATAGCCTCCATAAGCCCCAATCGCATCAACGGAGAATTCCCAGAGCTGTACGCCTGCAACTGGGTCGTGTTTGACCGACTCCGTAATATATACATAGTCTATCGCAACTTGGTCGTGCCGCAGATCACGGCACCACTCAGTACAACGGTCTTCGAACTTGGTATTTCCGGGGCATGACGGCTGCCGGCATGCGAGAGCGCTCGAGAGGTTTTGGTATGTGAAGTCTGGCAGCAGTTGCGGGGTATATACGAGCGGAGGTCGAGGTATGGTCGATAGCTTGGGAAAGAAAGGTTCGCCATTCAAAAGAACGGTCCGACGGTCGTGCGCGAGCGTGACATTGAAGAACTGTAGTAGCAGAGGTGTGGTAAGCATTCAAGTACTGGGTTGACTTTCAGCTCCCAAGACGTACCAAGTCATAGTCCCCTGTGAGTGTATTGTTTTCAGAATGCGCTGCGTCTCCACTCCACTTGTAGTATGGGCAGTCATTGCACCGTATGTTGGCAGTGTAGAATGAGCCCGGCGTTACGGCAACGACATCTTCGACAGGCTGCGCGCAAGTTTCGGTGTCTAGGTGGTCGAGATCTTTACATTTGTTCGGGAAATCAACACTTGCAGCACCACGATTCAGCAATAGCGAAAAGAGGGACAGGCCAAATAACACAATCATGGCCGTTGGTGTTGAACAGATAACGGCGGGAGCTCATGCGTGATCAGCAGTTCGCCGCGCCGCATCAGGGGCTTAGCGTCAGCCTGCGAACGGTTGGTCCAGGCGAGACGGACAGGAATTTGTGTTTGCGGTTTTCAACTGACAGCACTATCACAATGCATCTTTTATTTTGGCTTCGTTAATTCTATGAAGTATAGCAATGTTCGCCGCTATGAGTTGAGCGTATGCCATGCCGTCGGGCTAGCAGATCATGATTCGGTATCCTGACGCAGGTTACAGGCTTGGAAGACCTTCAAACATCCAAACCACGGATTGTTCAAACAAGCTCATGATGCAGTTGATCGGACCGATATCTCGTTTATGCCCAGTCTTCATTCCAGACGTGTTTGTGTGCAGATCATGAGTGTCGAGTTGTGACGTCACATGAGATCACGGCTCGCATGTCGAGGATAAAGGCCAATCAAGCCAGCTCAGCGATGAAATTCAAGCTTACAACTTACCCTCAAACCTACACGTCTTCATCTTCAAGCGCAAGAATAAATCAGAGCATCCCAAAATCAATATGTCGAGCAACTCAACCTTCCAGTCTTTCAGCACTTCTTACTCTTCGAGTTCGGTCAATGGCCAGACCAAATCCCATAGCGAGACGACGTACTCGGATCCAAGTGGAACACGAGTGCACCGAACGAGCCAGAATCCCGGCGAAGAAGCACGCGAAGAGCGATTCCAGGTGGACAATGCAGGACGTCGCGTTGAGGGCGCAGGCTCAGCAGACCAGGCTAGAATTCAGGACGTGACGGACGAGGAAGAGCAGAAGAAGAACGACCGACTGTACGAGGAGAGGATGGAAGACGAGTATGCCAAGCGGGAGGGCGGTGCTTAGTTGCGAAGATACAGAAAGAGACAGGAGATGTGGAACGGTTTTACGACACCAAAGAATGTACGAAAACGAAGCTGAAGCCGCTACAATACATTCGACGAATCACTACATATTTAGAGTCAGCTCGTCAGCAACCGTAATACAATGCAGGAAAGTGATAATTGTAGCTGTGGGTACACTAAGCGCGGAACACTTCTTACATCGTCGATTGCCTCAATTGCGCGTGTAATAACCGGCCACATCCATTCCGCCTAGGTGGTGGAGCGGTGACACAAAGCTGCAGTATCCGTGCTGACTGGAGTATCCGGTCCACGTGACTTACATTTCGAAATGTGCTGCGATATCCGTTACTGGCCGTCGTGCTCCGCAACATATACCCAGCACCTCCAGCGACAAAATCTTGCAGCTGACCTTCAGCAGGCAGCTTCAGGTGCTAGTCTTCTTTATCATGACGGATCCATGATCTATTACAGGATGCTTTCTGGGTATTGCGGGTCTTTCGGATGAAACAGGTCATGTGGCAGTACATAAGACTTCTTTGTGCGCTGCATAGTCGCTCATTTTTTTTGGACATTCTGAGAATACTCTGAGTGTCAATGTACCTCGATCAATAACATCAACTGTTTCTTTCTCATACCGCTGCCAAAATGGAATTTCTTATGAGGCTGTTGACCTCACCGCTGCTCCTCATCGCAGCCGTCTTTGGTGCACTTTTCGCATACGTGAGTTCAGCACGAAACCAATCTGAACCCAGACTGACCGAGCACAGATTTTCGCCGTGATCATCTATCGTTTGACATTTCACCCACTTGCGAAATACCCAGGCCCATTCCTCGCCAAGATCACCGACATCTACCTTGCATACTACGCATACAAAGGAAGCCGGCACCTTGCTTTCCATCAAGCGCATCTCCAGTATGGATCATATGTCCGCCTCGGCCCCAACCTTCTTTCCGTGAACACTGCCACTGGTCTCAAGACGATCTATGGCTTTCGGTCGAACGTCAAGAAGGGAGACTTTTACAAAGCGTTTCCTAGCACGCCTGCTGCAGTCAGTGTGCACTCGGCAATCGACAAGATGCAACATGCTCGTAAGAGACGTGTCATGAGCCACGCTTTCAGTGATTCTGCCATCAGGAATCTGGAAAAGTACATTCTCCAGAACGTCCGAGTCGGCTGCGAGATGCTTAGCAGGAAGACTGGTGGCACCGTGGGCGACGAGAAGGGCTGGAACAGCCAATGGAATGCTGCTCATTGGTGCGAATGGTTGGTATTTGACATCATGGGTGATTTGGTGTTTGGTAAGGCTTTTGGTATGTTGGAAAGCCCACGAAACCGGTTTGCAACACAATTGGTTGGCAATGCTGCCCACAGACACTTGATCGTGAGTACTCCATCTATAATGAGTGAAAGAGAGAATGCTAACAGTCCAAGTGTGGCACACATCTCACCATTCACAACTGGCACCTGGATAAGCTATTTTTCCGAAAGATCGCCGGTCAGCGAGCGCAATACATGCAATACAGCAAGGGACAAGCCATGGAACGAACAAAGCTAGGCACTGACGTTGACCGCAAGGATTTCTTCTACTACTTGCTGAACGCCAAAGACCCCGAGACTGGCGCGGGCTTCAGTATGAACGAGCTTTGGGGTGAATCGAATCTGCTCATTATCGCCGGTTCTGACACGACATCCACTGCCATGGCTGGCACATTCTTCTATCTCGCCAACAACCCCGTTGCGATGCAGAAGTTGTGCAAGGAGATTCGCGAGAAGTTCTCTGACGTTGAGGAGATTGTCACTGGACCTAAGCTTACCAGTTGTTCCTACCTTCGCGCTTGTATCGACGAGACGATGCGCATGTCACCTCCCGTTGCAGGCGCCTTGCCACGTCAAGTACTTGCGGGCGGCCTGGACGTCGATGGCCATCACATTCCCGCTGGTATCGACGTTGGCGTGCCTATTTACGCTATCCACCACAACCCTACATCTTATCCACGACCATTCGACTATCTTCCCGAGCGCTGGCTTTCGGATCCTGCGGCCAACCCCCTGCACGACCGACTACCCGACGCTCAAGCAGCCTTCAACCCTTTCAGCATCGGACCACGCGGCTGCATTGGCAA
This sequence comes from Phaeosphaeria sp. A1 3.1a, assembly GCA_003501895.1. Classification (NCBI taxonomy): domain Eukaryota; kingdom Fungi; phylum Ascomycota; class Dothideomycetes; order Pleosporales; family Phaeosphaeriaceae; genus Phaeosphaeria; species Phaeosphaeria sp. A1 3.1a. The sequence goes on from QVXC01000048.1 coordinate 18,604, forward strand.
GGGTCTGGCGTATGTGGAGCTCACAGTCACTATTGCACGTGTTCTGTACCTGTTCGATTTCAGGCTGGCGCCAGGAACGACTTTGGGTGCAGGGAGCAAGGATCTCGAACCTGGGAGGGAACTGGCAAGCGAATATCAGATTATGGATGTCTTCGCGAGTAAGAAGGATGGGCCTATGTTGCAATTTAGAGCTAGACAGTAGCGGATAATTTCGTAATGCACGGATAACAAAACCCATAATGTAAGAACGAGAGGTGACCACAGGAACAGTGACTGGCTTCGCGTGAGGAAGAAGGCGGACGCAGAAGCGGCCCTGCTAAAGTGCTCCGGAGTTGTCCAATTTTCAGCGTCAACGAAGTCATTGCAAAGCGGTATGCGCTGATCACCGACCGTATTCGTAAGTATAGCTTCACAGGAAAGAAGTCAGCGACGTGTCGCAGGAAAGGCGATGATGCTGACTAAGATGCTTGGCTTGTCCGAATTAGGTCAAGACCAAAACATTTTCCGCCATTAGGACTGGCATCTTCATCGCCCATATCGATCACGATCAGCCCAAGCTCCTCGTATACAATAAAAATCCGTTCATTTCTCGCGCTACATCGTTTCAGTTCGTGTCAATGGCAATGGCAGCACCGCGTACTCTCGTGCGCAGCAGTCGCCTCTTCTCTTCTAGAATCTGCGGCGCAACACAAGTAACGCGGCCGGCGTGTCGCTTTTCTAGGGTTACTCCCAATCAACGCCTGTTCTCGGTCTCATCAAAGCTACTGGAGGAGACTGTTTCGACGCCGTCTCGAGGTGAGGAAGTTCCTCTTACCTCGACTACCACATCGCCATCTGGCAGCGCCGCGCGAATAATTATCCTGAAGAGTATTCCGAAACGAGCGGTACTATCGGATATTAAACAACGATTTCAAAGCGAGGGACTGCAAGCGTAAGTCATATGGAACGATTTCAATTTTGAGACACTGCCTTGAACGAGCCGTTTTGCTGACATGCCTAGCACGAAATTCCAGCTGAGCGTGGATCGCTTTTCTTTCCACAACAGGGGTATGTGCTTTGTTGAATTATCAAGTGAAGAAGAAGCCCAGAAAGCTGTGAAAGCATTGCACAACACGGAATTCAAAAATGGCCATTGGAAGGCTGTGCCTGCGAAAGGGGATTTTGTGTGGGCCAAGTCCAAGAGCGGGGAAATGGCATCACGCAATTTCATTGACGAAGGTTCAAACGCTTCTGAAGCAATTCGGCCCTTGATCGAGGGTCGTCGAAAAATGTTCCGCGTACAACCTCCCGGGTGGGGCCAAGCAAACTCATCCTCCGGTCACAATGAACTAGCTCGTCGATTCATTCAAGATCATCTCGGCAAATTCGGCATAGAGACTATCAGCGGAATGGAGCCTTTCTTTGGGGATAAGTTATCTCATCCACGAATTCTGTGCTCCATCGACTTCACAACCAGAGATGGCGCAGATCAGGCAACGAAAAACCTCGAACCTGAGATCGAAGGTCGTAAAGTAGAGCTTCTGCCTGTGGAATTGGCCCCTTGGAGAGCTCATCAGGTGGGCAAGGTCAATACCGCACTGTTGGCGGAGTTGCAAGAGAAAGGACTTGCGCCAAAGGAGACATGGGAGGACAAGTTCGAAAATTCGGACCGGATGAAGGGGGCAAAATACTATAACACGACCAGAATTCAGCGGAAGTTAATGAAAGAGGAAGCCGCTAAGGCCAAAGCGGGAGCGTAGGTGATCGCCACGAACTTGCAGCTAGTGGTAGGCACATGTCTTTGCGGACATGACGCCACCACCTTGCTGTCACTGCATAATGGGCGTTGTACATTGAAAACAATAGCATGAACTTGTACTATATACGACTCTGGATCTGTTCCATATATTTCTTTGGAACCTTGTGTGTCTGTTACGCTTACAGCGTTTGCCTGAATCCGTCCTGGCCCTCTAAGACAATTTCTCCTCGATCAGCTTTGCGGTTTGCTCTAGAGTAAACCCAGAAGTTCTTCAGCACATGTAGGATGCTGAGTACCTGCGTCGCAATCACAACCGCCATAGCCGGTCTACTCACGCGTTAGTCAAATTCAGAAACCACTTCGCATCGACTCACGTATACTTGGGAGCATCCTGCTGGCGAAAGATGTTCGACGCAGCGATACCTCCACATGCTCCACCACCTATCAAGAGCGCGCTCGCCACGCTTCGCTTCATCTGTCCGACGATGTTGTTGTGCATATAGCTCAATATGCTCGGGACATTGGCGTTGGCGCCGGATACGCCTAAAAAGACACCCGCGTAGCGTGTTCGTGGATTCGTTACGAATGCCATCATGCACACACCAATGACTGCCCACGCGCAGTTGAATATGATGATCAAACCTCTTTTCCTGCATCGATCCGCGACCCAAGCTGTTCCGAACATCCACGCCGCAGCAAGGACGTAGGGTGGGAAACTCATGATCTGGCTCAACGCGACTGAATAGCCCATGTCATTTCGCAGGATGATGGGCAAGAAGTAGCCCCACGAGTACGCCACGACGTTGTTGAGGAAGTAGAGCCATGCGAATTCCCAGATCTTCCAGTCGCGCAAGTAGAAGGCGATGCTTGACCACGTCAACTCGTCTGCTACGGCGTCCCCTCGATCTCGTTGAATGCGGCTGAGTACAATGCTAGCTTCGTCTGTAGTCAGGAATGGTCGGCCGGTAATCGGTGACGGCTGGGTTGATTTGTCTGGGAACGAAATGATGGTGAAGTAGCCTGCTATGCCGAGTAGAATTGTGATTGCACCTTCCTATACGATATGTTAGTATCTCCAGGCCTTTTGTGCCTAAGGGAGCGAAGAAGAAGACATACAATGGCGAAGATCCATTGCCACCCATTTAAACCTCCCAACCCCTTCATCTCACTCAACCCCCAAGCCAGAATATTACTAAACCCACTCGCCAGTAACGCTAGCAGATAGAATCCACTAAACCTCTTCTGCACCTCAAATCGCACGTACCAGCAACTCAGCAGGAAAACGCAGCCGGGATAGTACCCAGCCTCAAGCACACCCAGTATGATTCGACATCCCAGCGCTTCAAGCCACGTCGTCGTGAAGCCCATGCCGATCGTCACTGCACCCCATGCGACGACGAGTGAGGGAAGCCAGACCGCAGGCCCGAGGTAGCGGATCACGAGGTTGGCGGGAAACTGGAAGATGATGTACGGAATGAAGAAGATCATGGTCAGTATCGAGTAGCGGGAACCGACGGAAAGTTGGAGGTCGTCGTCCATGCCTGCTATGCGGGCCTGTGTTGTATGGCACGTCAGCATGTCTCAGGCACTGATGTGTAGCGTGTGTTTTGTACGTTGGGTAAGTTGACGCGATCGATGAGTGCGAAGGCATAGATCACAGCGAGCGTAGGAAGCAGGCGGAGATCGATCTTGCGAATGATTCGGCGTGTTTCCTTGTCTTCGCGTTCTGGTGTAGGCGATGCGGGATCTGAGGAATCGATGTCTTGGACGTCGAGAGAGGCATTATGAGGTCTGTTTTGTTTGGAGCCGAGGGAGACCTTCCATCCCGTTGTCAATATATGCTTCAACAGAGATGGATCATGATGATCGTTGATGAGAACTTACGCGCTCCTTGATCTCTGCCTCCAGATCCTTTTCTTTGAACGACATCTTGGTCACACAATCACGAGATTTCAGATATTTCACATACACATGGGTCGCGGTTAACAGAGAGATATATACATGCCCATCTTTACTCCAAAAAGCAGACGATCATCCTCCCCGCATGTGTTCCCCAAATCGCGGGGTGACGTGCCGATCCTCGCCTCGTACCTGGGTAGCAGTATCGTGCGACCCACTTGGACAGCTTTTCCCTGTAACATAATTCAAGCGTCTTAAGGTGAGTTAAGTCCGTGATAGCGAAGCCAAGGACACTTCGTGATATGGCGTCTTGGCTGGCGTGAATATGCGTTGCCAAGCCATGGTGGTGCGGCGACTCGATGGTACAAAGTCAGTTACCGAGAGGGAAAAGTGGACAATGCGATTGTTGAACTTCCATGTGATGTGGCTCATCAGCCGAAAGATGCCGACGATATGCTAATGCCATGCTCTACTATGCTGCGCTATACTATGCTGACAATTTTCAATCCAATATAACTATGCGTTTTGAAATCCCCAAAATCCCCGAAAATGCTTTTCCGTCTTCACTTGCCAGAGTCTTACATCCGCCGCCTTCTTCCGCTGTCTACGCTGACTGTATTGTCTGGCCCAATGCTGATACTAAGACTGGCTGTGTCATCGTCACGGTCCCCTTTCCGCCTCAAAGCTGCTCCTCCTTGGCTTTTGCTTCGCGTGCTACCGTCCGGTTGAATGACCAACCACGTAGCTCCACCACCATCGTCTTCTTGTTGCATGAGCTGCAGTTGCGGTCCGTTGCGGCCACGGTTACTCGGCTTCGGACTCTTGATTGGTGGTGGTGGAATGAAGATGGTTGAGAGACGGGTGACCTTCAGTGGCAGGGTGGTGTAGGCTGGCGGTAATGGGATCGATTCGATCAGAGTGATCTTATCGAGAGGGAGACTGGACAGCAAGGATAAAGGCAGGTCAATGGGCGAGCATGCGACTAGAACGTGCTTTAAGTGGCAGTTCGAAGTGTAGAAAGCGAGGTTTTCTGGGTCAAGTAAGCTATGATGTATCTTTTGGCAACCCGAATGTGAATATGATGACATACCTCTGACTTTCCTTCCTGCACCGCCTTCCTTGCCGACACCTGTATCGATCCAGTCGAAAGTTGAGATCCGACCGCAGAAGCCCGTTGAGAAGGCTCGTAATTGTCCCAAATTCCGCACTTTGTCAAGCTTGACGAGGAAGTTTGCCATGCCTTCGAGATTGGAGTAGACTCGCACTATGATGTCGAAAGCATCTACGTCCTCGAACTGTGGTCGCAGGTATTCCCGTGTTTGAACCATCAATTCGTCTGCCAGGGCCTCTCCACCTGATGACTTCTTTGTAAGGTACTTGTCTTGGAACTGGCAATGGTCAATACTATTATTACTTGAAGCATATTATGAAGTCTCTTACCAAGAATCCATCGGCATCTGCATCAATAAGTACTAGTGCGAAAGGCCGCCGTGACTGTTTGGATTAGGTTCTAGTCCAAGCATTCACCAATGTTTACGCACCTGTTTCAGCGCAAGTGCGTCTTCTCTTTGTTTTGCTTCTGCGGCCTCAGACTGCAGAGTTCGACGAACATTTTGTTCCGAGTTGAGGTCCAGTTCAGTCTGTGCGAGCCTCGCTTCCGTTGCCTCGAGTTTTGCCAGTAGTTCCTGCAAAATTATCAGCCACGCACACATCACCAACCTCCCAAATCCCTACCTCGATCAACTCGTGCCTTTTCTCTTCCAAGATTCTGAACTGCGCCAAGCGGTCACGATAAGTCAGGGGAGCTGGGGGTACAGTCGCGATAGCGACGGCTGTTGATGTCGACGGTGGGGCGGGCGCTGGTGGTGGCGCTGGGGCGGTGGGTTCCGCCATGATTCTTCCCAAACTGCACGCGCACAAACAGAATCTTCAAATTGTGCTACTCGAACGAAGTCTGGGGCATCCTAGATTATAAAGGACCCAACGCGGTGTTTTTGGGCTGCCACAGCCTAAGTGGTGTTGCATGTGTGCCAAAATGCGGTGACCCGGAGAAGGTTGGGCCGCAGAAACATGTCGGCTCGCTATTGGGCAGCTGGGTGGAGAGATCATGCGTTAACGCGCCCAATTCGTTGCCTTGAAGAACCATAACGCCGGACACAAACAACGCGTGAGCTGGCAGACGCGTTGAGATGGAGATCGGTGGCGTGCGGTGCGGACCGCTGCGGGTGCAAAGACGGATGAAGCGGGGACGGAGAGGACCAGTGAACAAGAGATTGTGGCGAGCGCGGCGATTTGGAACTGACCCGGACACTCTGGTTATTGAAGAAGATGTCGCATTATTGTCGCGGATTCTACGCAAGGGAAGTGAATGTTTTGCTTCTTTTGCCGCGAAGAGAAGCCTAAGGTTCGATTGCAACCGCTTCCCATCATAGGTCAGTAAGTATCAGGTCCCTTGTGTGTGTCTACTGATGATTATATTATTACTTGCTCTACTGAAAGTGAAAAGTAACACTGGAAAATTTCGGAATCGAGACAGCCTCGTCAGCTACCTCCTCCAGCCAGTTACGCCATATCATGCGTCCCATAAGTCATGAATGTTACCAAAATTGGGTCATGGTGTGTTATAATACCCAAAGAATTCTCTGCAACCTTGAAACAACCGAACAAAGTCTCTCTGAACGACTCCTCTCTCAGCCTCGCCAATATGATCCATCAGTGCAGCACTTGCTCCGGATTGCCATGACTTTATCATTCCCCTCATCGAAACTACAAATGAACAGCCGACGCGAGGTTCGATTGTCGGGTATAGTAGTCCAATGCTCAAATATGGGTAGTGGCGACCGGTGTGAGTTCTACCTTGCTCTCGCCTAGTGTGTTCGGATCGACAGCATCCTCTTCCTGCTCGCTTTCATCGGAGCTACTGTAGTCGCTATCAGCAAGGGGTCTTGTGAGGCTGAAAAGAACTACATACCCATTGTATTTGCTTTCCTCGACCACCCAGAGGCTTGCGATGAAGTCAAGGTCCCGACGGTGTATCTTTGGATCTGGCACAGGGACAGCCTTTTGAGCAGTAGGAGTACTTTTGCGTCGCCTATTGGAAAGTCCTGGCACAAATTTGCTTGGGACATAGGCGGTAGCCGGTTTGGCCAAGATTGAAAGATAAGATTGTGACATGGCGAAGTTGAATGGTGTCGTTTGTTCAAGTGATGCAATGGTCGTTCAGCGCTGAATCGCGGTAGTGTTGATAGCTTTGGCGGCGAATGCCGAATAAATATTATATTTGAGAAGCCGTTTGTGATCAACGCGTCCTGTACTTTGCTGTTTCGCAACGAACCAAACAGGATGCGTTGTCAAGCGACGGATTGAGGATGCGATGCTCAGCCACGTTAGGCCGGGTACCCACCCCTAAATTTATATCTTTGTCTTTGACACAACAGTCAATCATTGTTCCCTCAACGACTTCACCGCACCTGCCGTGCAGGTATGTTGCTTGTCTGTAACTCGACGTCGGGTACTAAAAGTGGCTTGTGAGGCTCGGTGATGGCAACGCAACTGCATACTGACAGCCTCAGCAATTAGGCTGTAATGCTTCATCTACTGGAATGGAACATCGAGGTTCAACAAAGTCTTCGTGCACCGTCCATGGACATACAGTCAGTGTTGCACAGATTGTTGAGATCCGAGCCTCGTGTTGGTAGAGCAAGCGAAGGTCGAGAATCTTGTCGTTGTAGGTCCAAATGCACCGTGCCTGATCACCCAATTCCCAACATATGAGATGGGTGTCTCACAGAATTGTGCGACATATCTTTTGTATTGAGCCAACCAGCACCAGATTCACCAATCCAGAGATCAGTGGCGAGCGTGTGCACAGCACTTCGGTGCGTTCAGCAGGGAGGACAGGTTCCACCAGCCATGGACAAGGATCACAGAATGCGGCGCAGGCCGACCAAAATATAGATCTTGCAAGTGGGTCGTAGCCCGGCCATCTCAACTGCGCTTTTCACACCGCTTCGGCATCGCGCAATATCTGCGTAGCTTCTAAAGCAGAGGGGGTTGTAGGCGTAACACATCTAGCTTGACGATCGCTGCGCATCCAAGCTGAATAGCTTCGTCCGGCTGAGTGTACAGCATCACAATGAAGAACACTATCGAAATGAAGAACGTTTCGAGGATCGAGCAAATGAACCAAGTGAGGCGTATCAGTATTGAAGGCGATAATGCGAAGTTGCGATGATGCGAGGAAGGAGGGGACATTTCGCCGCGAGTACCGCAACTTCGTTATGCCAAGGCGCTGCACGTGCTTTCCTCCTGAACAACCTTCGATTCATGATCAATGTCCCTCATCAATTTCATCAATAATGCCCGTTCCGCAGATCACCCAATATTTGTTTGGAAATGTCATTATGTCTACCTCGACTCCATTGAGCACCAAGAACGTACAAGCCCCACGCATACTCGGACCAATCTGCCTGATGCAGGCATAGTCATGAAATCATGACTGCAAATGTTACCAAGCAAACTCCCGCAGCACTCCAAACCCTCAGGACTTAACTTTCTCGCTCTGCTCCTCCAGGATGAACTTCCACATCACCTCGGCAGCCGTTTTCGCGCCGTCCATGGCATTTAGAGTCTCCGCCAATGTCCTTGCTTTTGCGGCATAATTTGGATCTTTAAGCACCGTGAGTATTATAGATCGGATGTTCTTGGCCTTCCAAAACTGCTTCTGGACACGGATGCCAGCTCCAGCGTTCATCGCATTGTCCAGGTTCGTCTGCTGCTCGACTTGCAGTGCGACACCCACAATGGGCTTTCCGGCAGCCAAAGCGCACTGAACCGTTCCTTGTCCACCATGGGTGACAATAATGTCGGCTAGGGCGTTGGCGGCTGGCGCTGGGATGAATCGATCTGTTACAAGCAGACGCGGATCTCCGGCTGCAACCTCCAGCGCCTTCTCGATGTCGCAGATTGACTTGGATGCGAGTATGACGGCATTCCAGCTATCATTCGGATTCAGCTTGAGCGCCTTGATCGCTTCGAACAGAAACTCTTCAGTACCCGAGCTGCCCATGGTCACCAGTATCGCAGGACCAGGTCCTTTCTGGAGATGATTCGCAATGTCGTCGTCGAGTTTCGCATCATTACCGGCATACAAGGGACCAGTCAAAACGATGTTCGTGGGAATGAGATGCAAATACTCCTGATGGAATATGGGATGATCATTGACCAGATTGAGATCGGCCATGTTCATGTCGAAGAGCGAAATGGGCCCTGTAATTGGCCATCCACAAGCAGCAGCTGCGGCCCCCAAACGTTTTTGTGTGAAGATGGGCGCCTTGATCATCAAGCCGCTGGCCCACCACGCCATCTTTTGTCGAACTGGACGAGGAAGGCGCGTAAACAGTGGCATCATATCTGGAAGGTCTCTAACGAGGCCGTGTGCAAAGGCACCAGGATGGAGCGGGACCGGCAAGAAGTTGATCGTCCTGATACCAAGGAGTCGTGCAGCAATTGATGCTGGAGCCCACATGCCGTGGAAGACGATATCTGGCTTCAACTCTCGAAAAGCGGCCAACTGACCCTCAATGAATGTCCTTGCAATCTCCTCTGAGCCAAAGAACTCGGGCCAATCCCATCCGAGGTCATGCGCTACTGAGATCCCCTTCACTCGTGGTTCGGCCGGCACTATGTTGAAGCCAGCATCGGTTATCTGGTACTCGAATCTCGATCCGCAGGACAAGAAGTCAATCTTGAAGTTGATGTTGGATGGACTCATGTCTCTCAAGGCCTTAGCCATGGCAATGGCTCTGGTCGTATCTCCGGCATCTTGCCATGCTACGCTGAGGACAATGTGTATGGACTTGGAAGACATGACTTCGGTTGGTAGTCGTCGTGCGTGGGTGCGCCAAATGACTTGAAGGAAAGCGATTCAAACAAATGCAGGAGACCTGGACAAGCATTTAATATGCTGGGGCTGAGAGCCCAACATAATGCAATGCTCCTGGCCCGAGCTTGCATCTGCACAGTACAATCAGTGCAGCGAAGCGCATGGTCTCTGTACGACAACTGCATCCCCAACACCGAACTCCACCACTCAGCACGGCACGTATCGCGACCCACCAAGTCTCCTCCAATGTTGTCGTATCGTTCCTAATCCTAGGGCCGACAGACCTAGTATGCACTATGGTAACGATCACCATTCCGCGCGCTGCTTGTGGCTATTTCTGGGGCTGAGTTGTTCTTCCGCAGTAACATCGGAAAGGAAAGCTGCGGGGAACCGTAAGAAAAAGTAGCAACGCAATCCGTGTTGTTTAAAGCTCTCGTATCGCTTATGGTATCACGGCCTGAAGACGCGCGGAACTCGCCGGCTCCGTGCTTTTGGGGACAAGCAAATCAAGCTTGAGACCAGACTAACTCAGAGTAAAGCGTTGCCGCATCGCAGCATCGAACTACAGAAGGGGTCTGATATCTCGCGAGACGCAATTCGGCCCTTGACAGGCCACTAAAAAAGTCTCTCATTACTACAATGAGACTAAGCTACTGTACTGATCTTCATATCTAGCCCGTGCCCAAGCTTTCGGATGGCAGATCAGCACTACCGATAGCCTGCAGATGCAGATCATCAACACGAAAAACAAATCACAGCTGTCGGTCAACCATATCCATGCACCCGCAGCCGTTTTTGTGCAACCCTGTGGTCGAATCAGGATGCGTACACTGGCAGCAATCGAGAATCGACTCCGACCGCAGGACCCTTGTCTACTCACAACCCAGATTGCCGACGAATCGGATGAGGCGGCTCTTTGACAATACACTCTAATTTCTACAGTACACGTCCAGGTGCCAGGACTGCAGGAGCACCAATTTATCGACCCCGTATACATTGGTCTGTTTATGGAAACTGTCAAGGACTGGCAAGATCTGCAGACATGCAAAAGTCTTGATCAAAAGCACCTACATTTCATGTCACGACATGTTGTATGCACTTAGATGAAGAAGTCGTAACACTTGCGACCTCCCGATTCGGAACGACGAAGTGAATACATTGAATCATAGCTTTGCATAACATCTAGCTCGCAACGGCTATCATCTCTCATTCTGCAATTCTCCGCGCAGATCTGGGTTGACCTTCGCTGTCAAATACGACGAGAATTGACCACTTGACCTGTACATCTTCTTCCACGCTGGAGGTGGAGGAGCTGGCACTGGTCCAAGCGTGGAAACGGACTGCGCCGGACTGTTCGACCTTGTAAGTGAACCTCGTGGTCTTCCTTCTTTCTGCTCCGCTCCAACCGTCTCTTCATCTCGTGAAGCGTCAGTGCCTGGTGGACCTTGTTTCTCCTTGACACTTCGCCACTCCATCCCGAGCGCTGCTGGAACAGCTAGGCAAGCCACGATCAGGGCAGCGAAGAATGTGCCCTTCGTGAGAGAATTGTTGTAAGCCTGAAGCACGGCGAAGCGTAGCGCCTCAGGTACAGATTTGGTGAGATCTGTTGCGCCGCCTTCCAAGATGTGCTTTGGATCTATACCTCCAATACGTTGTAGTCCGCTAGAGAACTTGTCAATGTACAGGTTCTGCCCAACAGCAGTGAACACTGCCCCGCCCAGCGTTTGACAGAGCGAAAGCACAGCTGTGCCGGTGGGGACATCCTGCTTTGGTAGAACAATCTGCACTGCTAGATTGGGATGCTGCATCGTGCAACCCACACCATAGCCAAGGATAACCTGGTATCCTATCCACATGCTGCTACTCGTGTTCATGTTCCACGTGGTAATGAGACCGGTTCCAACCGCCATGAGGCTGGATCCCAGAATCATGAATGGTGTGTAGTACCCGATGCGTTGTGTAAGGCCGCCCGACATGATGGAGCCGACTACAACGGAAAGGACCAATGGGATGGTATTGATGCCCGATTGCATTGCGGAGACTTGTTTGATCGCTTGGAACCAGAGCGGAATGTATATGGAGACCGTCAACATCGTGGACCCGACACAGAACTGCGAAAAGCCGCCAAATGCCACGCTACGCTGGAATATGATGCGAGCCGGAACTGTTGCTGTAGTGTTGCGCGTGAAGTACTGCCAGGCTATGAAGGCTACGAAGAGCACGGCAAAGACAACCAGCAGTGCGATAAGGCGAGGCGAGCTCCAGGAATACTCTGCGGCTCCCCATTCGAGCGCCAGGAGTAGACATGTAATGGACGGCAAGAACAGAATGGTTCCTATCGGGTCCAGATTCTTCACCGTCTCTTTCCAATTCGCCAACTTTGGCTTCTGCTCGTCAAGCTTCAGCAGGAAAATGACGACTAATATAGTTAAGCCACCGAGGGGCAGGTTGATGTAAAAACACCATCGCCACGTCGCTTTGCTGCCAGTGAAAGCCCCGCCCAACAGCGGACCTGCCACACTGGCTACACCGAAGCATGCACCGAAAAGGCCCTGAAGCAATGGCCTTCTGTGCAATGGCACGGTGTTCAGCATGATGAGGATTGCACCAGTGAAGATGCCGCTACTCCCAAGGCCCGCAATGGCTCGTCCGACGATCAACATTGTGCTGGTTTGCGCCGCACCGCACACGGCACTCCCGGCTTCGAAGAGGAATATGCCCGAGAGAAAGACTGATTTTGTTGGAAAGAAGGTGTAAATCCTGCCATAAAGCAGAATAAACCCAGCTGAGGTCAACATGTATGAGCTACCGTACCAGCCAATATCGCCGATGCTGTTGAATTGATTCGTGATGGCAGGTATCGCAGGTCCGATAATCGTCCTGTCGAGCGCGACGAGAAAAATAGAGATGTACAGTGATACCATGATGACAGCCGTCTTGGCTGGCGATGGGTATGGAGCTGACTGCTCTTCTCTGCGCGGCTCATCTGGTGCCGATGGTGTCGTCGGCCCGTCTACTAAATGCGCTTGTCGCAGCTGGCTTCTGGTACTGATTCTCTTGTCTTTGGGCTTCACCAGGCTGATCGCAGAGTCCTCGGCATCTTCGGTGTGTCTTAGAGTGCTTGGTCGCGACAAGCTTGAGCGCTTCGAGGTTCGGTACGATTCTCCCAGCTCCGGTACGTAGTCCTCGCCTTCAGAGTACGCTGTCAGTGACCTCCCTCGATTCCTCTCCTCCAGGTCTTCCATCTCCATTGTTGTCTGCGACACCATAGTTGCGCTGCTATACCCACGAGGGCGGTTTTGACTCTGCAGCGATCGTCTTATGGATCTTTCAATCGAGGTACGATAATTCGAAGGAGGTCTGGAGAATGCCTCTTCGCAGTCACTTTCGAAATCCGCGAGAATCGCTTCAATCACGTCTCTTTCGTTTCGAAGTGCTAGAACCGGTGTCGCCGGCTCCGGCGCCGTCTGAAACGAATCTGTTGACCTTAATCCCTCCGCCATATCGACTATCCGATATTGGCACTCCTAGCGGATGTTGGAGTCGCGTCGGCAGCCTTGGGCGACGGAGTTGGATCGTGCGTTGATGAGTGGTGCATGCAGATAATCAGGGTAAAGTAGAAAATGGCGTCAACAAACATGAGAAGACATGACAAGAAGGCATCTCAACCGCAGCCTGAGACTTGAACAAGGCAATACGATCAAGTCAGACGGCATCATGTCTTCCGGAACATCTACGACGTCGTACTTGCAGCTTCGAGAATCGGCAGCCCGCAGCTTGACATTCGCCGACGATGCATCGCCGCGTCGCGTGAGCTATGAATACATATTGGCTATGCTTGCAACTCGCGATTCGTGGGACAGCGCCGGAAAGGGTCCTGCATATGCAGGTGAGTCCATCACTTCCTCGTGTTCTGCTGCGCGATGTGCATGTCAGCCCGGGAATTGCGCTGGGGAGCCGACGACAATCCCGGCGATCGTAAACAGGCGAGACAGATGAGCTGAGAAGCGGCGCGATGGCACGATAAGCAACTAAACACGATATTGTGATGGAGGCTCGGGATAATGATCGGTGTTCATTGAGTGGGTAGATGTGACGTCGATGCGCAGGTAGAAGAGAAGGAGAGGGAAGTTGTGTGTTGACCGTGCTGAGACCTACACCGAGTACCACCACAACATAACAAATTCTAGCACCATCTTCAGGATATTCTTTCATTCAACCAGCCTTCAATTTCACACTTTGTTCTGACAGATCTATCTTGAGCTGCTTCTTCATCGTTATATTCGCCAAGCACGAGGTTCAAAGTCGAAAGTCTATGGGAATGGCAGGTTTACGCGATCGCAGCTCAACCATTTGAGCAGCCACATATTGGCCATCCCAAGCAATAGCTGACCGCATCCATGAGGCTGATGTTCTGCTCTCCACCTTGCCCGAAATTGAAGGTCACCGCAGTAAAGTCAGCACTCATGGTCCCGTGTACCCTCCTAACCTAGCGCTACTCATCGACTACGAATATCAGGTTTAAGTATATTTTGTTGGATCTGAAACTCCTCAGAGGCTGTATTTCCACCCTCATGTCATCCTTCCGAGGTCTTCTTCAGGCTGCCCCACCTCACCACCCTCCGTATATAAATAAATATATTGTTCTGATTCGAGATGCTTCACTCACTGGCTCGGCTTCCTACACTAGAAGCTCAAGTTTGTCCCTACACAGTATATTCCTGACAATGGCTCTAGAGTTGAAAAGATGAGAGTTGTGTAACGTAGGATCTTGCAAGTACAGCGACTCACGACAGGCTCGAACGTCACGCATGGAGTTGCATGGAACGAAGCTCTGGACGACGTGGGTCTTTTTATATGACGTCGAATTTTTTTGGACTATACTTGATGTGTATATCCCAGCCACCTGAGGCGGCGTAGTGTTATCACAGCCTGTATTATGTGCGCAAGACGCCGCATCCTAATGGCTGACCTAAATGAGCTGAGCGCTTTCACGAATCTACTTATCTTCGACGTCCAAAGTGGTAGGCATTTTTTGAAGCAAAGGACAACTCGTGTAGCCCCAAATCCACGAAGCTGTAAGACGAGTCTCGGGAACGACCCTCGGGTAGGACATGACCCTACAGTCAAGGGTTCATGGTTTTACTAGATCGGACAAGCTTGTTGAATGTCAAAGTCCAGAAGGAATTGAACCAGATATCTTATGACCCTAGCCCTTAGTGCCTCGACATCACGTAGTCAGAACATAGCCGTAGTATCCTACCCTGAGATACAACAAGCTGGTGCATCGATATTTCACGACGTCAACCTGCTTGTAGGCAATAGTGGGCCCTTCATCTTCGAATCCCTATCCCGATTAGATCGCTTACATCATATCTCACCCTGTCTGGCGCCACTACTACCGGGAAAGAGGGAGCAGTTCAATCTTACGATGAGGTACAAGAGGTTGGTAGGTTGTTCAATCACATCAAAGATCACTCCAAAGAAGCCTACGCATCCTCAAAATCCAGTACAAGGTGGATCTCCTGCCTCAAACCTCCTCCTGCAAGGCCTCATGTGTACAGCTGAGGCAGCACGCACTTCGATTGCACGTTGAGTTACAACAGGCTACTGCAGCAATCCATCATGACACAAATCATCTTGGGAGAGCCTGCTCGTCCCTAAATCTCGATTTGAATCAGAATACCTTTATCATACCTGAGCCTGATTGACCTCACTTACATAAAAAGACTAAGAAGCGTCCCGAAGACACGTTGAATCACGACAAGATGTCGCAGCGTCAGGCGATTTGGTGGACTATCACAGAGGAACCTGGTCGTCGCCAAGGTACAAAGTGAAGCAGATCGGCCGCCGCATACATCAGCCTGTTTGGCCTCGCGAGTTCTAGAGAAATAAGAAGCACTTTGATCGTTCCTTGAGGCGTAGCAGGCTGGGGTATGTCATATTTCAGATAAGCAGCCTAAGAGCATGAAGATGCGGCCTCTAGCTGGCGGAGAGGGCCGCGTGAGGGTAATGCCGATGGCCTACTAGACGGTTTATGACTGTGGCCAATCTGCCAAAGAGTATCTAGAGTCCACTATCGGGCCGGACATTGGAATGTGTAGCTGTGAGCGTCGAAGGCAAAATGACCATATCACCAAGATATTCGTCATCTAGTTTCTGTATATATGAGCTTGTACCTCTTCGCACACATATCCACGAAGTAGAATAAACACAAGGTACCTTGAAGCACAACATGACATATCATCACCAAAGACACAAACATCACACAAGCATCACCCAAGGAAACAAGATTTGTAGGAGGAGGCGCGCACGCCTTGACGAAATATCTTCATTTATGAAGACTTGTTACGGCCTTGGGCCCACGACGAGAAACCACCCCGAAAAACCCGCAAACCCCCCACCCCAAACTCCCACGGAAAACCCAAACAAAACGTCCTTCGGCCGCCTCCCAAGGGCCCTCATCTGCGCCAGGTTGCTCTGCTTGATGGAGCTACCACGGCGAGAGCCCTTGGGAGAGGCGATTCACCGCCGTCGCCAGCGCCGCAGCGCGGTCTTGCTGGTTGGTCTAAGATTGAAGCGTCAGTCTGCTGTGTCTACGAGTTGTCTTGATGGCGAAGGTCCAGCGATTGTATGCCTGACAGTAAGTACCATTCGTCGAACACAAATCTGGATATATCACGAGTACCATTTCGAGATCTACGCTTTGTATCTCATCAATTATTGGTGGCCGTCACTCGGTCACGAGCTGGTTAGATAATTGTCGAAAAAAGCCGCTCCCTCAAAAGCTTGCTGCAACTTCGGTGCTGTCATGAGCATGGGAGCAATTGTCGAACATCAAGCGCTCGTAGGAAATAGGTACTTGCAGCAGAATGAGACCAGAGAGCCTAGAGTGCTTCTCGAGAATGATCATCGGTGGGGCGAGTTGTATATATGTTCTTACATGAAAGGCGAATACCATTTCCCCGTCGACTGCGATCTCTTTCACACCCCCAACTGTCGCAAACGCGGCTCGCGCCATGGGCTATATATTTTTGAGCGCACCGCAATTCTTCCTCTTCATATCACAAATCGCTTGCAACTCGACCCTCAACTTTCAAGTTCCAATTGCACACGACGCGCTCTGCAAGCTCTCAAGTCGCTCACATCAACTGCACCTATATACTCACCAAAAGTACGTATAGCTCTCCGCGAAGGTATATCCAAGCCATCATCCTTCTCCTATACACCACTTTATCATTCCCTATTCCCCTCACAGTCCCTGCTCCCTCCTCTCCATTCCTCTTCCTAACCAACCACAGTCTCAACACCTTCGTCGAGATCCTCAAGATATCTTCCTCCGGAATCTCCGCAAACCCTAATCGCAACAACTCCAACTTCGCCTCAAACCGCACAACCCCGTGGTCATCATCCCTCCCCTCCAATGACGACGAGAACATCTCCCGCATGATCGCCAACACCGAGATCATCGACGGCACCCTGTACCCCACCACGGTCGACGATAAGGACATGGACGAGACGTACCGTGAGCTGGCTGCACAAAACGATGAAGGAAATGATGGCGATGAGGAGAGTGTGGGTGAGAGCGAGGATAGCGGAGATGAAGAGGCATTACATGGAAGCGGGTGGATGTTTTGGAATGCTGTTGGTAAATTTTGAAGTGCTATGTGGAGAAGAAACGGGGAGTAGGCAGAGGCTAGTTATGAGACACAGGAGTCGTGGGCGTTGCGGTAGTTGCTTGTATGGTGTAAAAGTGCCGCAAGTGAGTGCAGAAGACGTTGGAGAGGGGATGCAAGATGGGCTTCGTGGAAAACAGTCGTCAGCACAAAAATGCATGAGTGGTTTGGCGCACGGCGCTTTGAATATGTTAGCGAGGCGTTAGGGAGTTCTTCAGCTACAATTGAGAGAGTATTTTGACTTGTGGCTTAATATTTGAGTGATAAAAGTGGAGCAAAGATACCCAATGCATAACTTTCATCATCATTTCTTATTCGTTGCTTGTGAGGGTAAATCTGCCTCCGGTGATGTCTAGTCATCATCTGTCTCTAAGCATAGAAGTAGACCTCTCTCCACGTCCAGTCTTGCCTTCCCAATCGTCATCCTCTGCCTATTCCAAACAACCAAATAACAGGATATCATCTTCATCGCTGTCGTCATCCTCGCGATCGTCCTCCTGCGCCACCGCCGAATTTGCGCTCCCAGCACCCCACAAGGCCGCTTCATTGGCCCAGTACTCTTCATCGACGCTGTCCTCGTTTTCGCCGTCGTCGATCTCCTCGTCCTCACCATCCTGTGGCTGAGAGCGAGAAGCAGAGTCCTCAGCGCCTCCCTCCTCCGATTGCTGAGTCTGGGAGCTGGAGTCTGCAGGGACAACGTCGCGCAGCAAGACCACCCGGCGGACCTCAGGTACGGCAGGGCTGCCCTGAAGACCTAGCCTCAAGTCGCTCACGTTGGAGACATGAGTGAGGCTCGAGCTGCTCTCTTCCACGTTGGGGTCGAGAGAGCACAGTTCAGCAGCGGTAAGCCGCTTGCCGGCCTTGATCGTTCGCATGGGTCGCGCTGTTGTAGCATTAGTCTCTGATTCTCCATCAACATAGTGAGTAACCTACGAGCCCAACGGCGCCTCAGCTCCTTCTTCCTCGCCTCTTCCTCCGCCGCGGCGCGCTGTCGCTCTTGCTCGCCCACGCGCTTCGCCCACGCGAGATCATCTGCTTTGACGAAGTGTCCTGCCAGGCGCGCGGAGATGATATCGCTTGCCTCTTCAAGGTCGGCCCCGTAGCTGAGTGTTCGTTGTTGCTTGATGCCTTGGGCTGTCCAGTTGAGTACTATGGGGTAGTACTCAGTTTGTGGGACGTCGTCCTGGGAAGTTGAGATGTTGTTTTCTCCGGCGCCGCCTCCATTGTTGGGGGGGACAGCCGGGGCAGAGCGAGCGAAGGGCTTTGTGCGACCCATTCTGGTGGTGTGGTTGAGGAGGTTGAAGTTGAGTAGTATATTGCAGATTGTGGTTGTGAGGAAGAAAGGAGAGAACTGGTGCGGTTTTATTGCGGATGCGACTCGCAAGCGTTGCTACTCAGCTGCCGGAGTAGTGAAAAACGCACGAGAAAACATTTGATCTCGTGCGCCTTCTAGTCAATCGCAGCTCCATCAAGAGCGGAGCGGGTCTAGTGTTCCTAGCGCATTCTATGAGTGAAGGCTACGCTGCGCATGTCTTGCCATTCACGCACCCCGCCAACGATGTCCACACGAGACACCATCAGGAGATTCAGCTCCTCCTCTCCATTCCCCCACCTCCAGCGCATGTCCCGTTCATGAGCGCACGTCACGCGTTTCTCCACGTCACATACACAAACATTCCTCCATCATCCACCCTTCACCGCCATCCGCTCCACAACATCCTCTCCAAAACCACCATCATCTCTTCAAAAATGTCTTACCCCTCAACTGGATCCTCGCTCGAAACCTACAGGGGCAGCAGCGACGAAGACGTCGAAGAAACTCCCCGCGCGAACCGAATCCGAGCAAACCCATTCATGGCATATGGCCCTCCACCACCACAGACAGACCCACCGCGCACATATGACGCTCCTATGAACTACTATAACGATGAATTTGAGGAAGCGGATCGGAGGTGGACTGCGGGGCAGTCACTGATGCGTCACCTTCGACCGATGGGGGGCGAGGAGGAAGGCTATGGTCGCGAGCACGATCCACCTTCGAGACACTACGGGGAGAATGAATGGTGGAACTTTGATGAGCTTACCACGTTTGATGACCGGACGGCGTGTGTGGGAGTTTGGCTGCTGGCGTGCATGTCCGCTCTGGTCATTCTTGGAGGAGCTGCGGTGATTTGGATATTGGTGACGCAGTAGTGGGGAGACGAGAGTCTATGGGAAAGCAGTCTTGCTATTGAGAGACGTATTGGAAAACATGGAACATGGCACATGCAAGAAGGAGAAGAAGTGGAAGCAAGCCGACGAGGAACGGCAAGGAAAGGGTATATGTTTCTGGGAAGACAAATGACTATGCAGCGCGAATAATACGTTGACAGAGAGATGAGAGATGTCATGATGGTCAGCCCACACCCTCACTCTCATGATCATCATCCCGAAATAATTTATCTCTTTTGGCGCCTTTCTCTTGAGATGCAGTAAGCTCGTTCAATCTCGTGTGAGAGAAAGGTGTATAGAGTCGAGTGTATACAACCACATGAAACTCGGTTCTCATGATGACAAGTGAGATAGAACTGACGGTAATAGCTGCATCTGATAGTCCGAGATGACGGTGAAGGTGTTGCACGCAAGGGGCTGGAGTCTCGAACGTTTGCAAGATGTGGGTTTGGCGCTAGCCGTGTGCGGCCAAGCGGCTCTGAACCCCTGTTCGGGAACATTGAAGTTCGAGGGCTTACATCACGCTTCCAAGCCTCAAGACTCGCGAGTTGTCCTTTTCCTTTCTCGTATTGACAATGTCACGATGAGCGAGTCGCAGAAGCTCCTGCATGAGCACCCCTCAGACAGCGACTCTGACCCCGAACCAGAGCGGAGGCCCAGTCCACTGCACCTTTCGCCCTCGCCCTCATCATCACGAGCTGCATCGACATCGCCAGCACCCCCAGGCTCGCGGCCGAATGGCTTTACACCAAAACGGCAGTCTTCGTTCGCACAGCCTCGCCCAGATGGCGCCCCACGGACGCCGAACAGGGTCCGCTTTGAGGATTCGCCGGGGGCGAGCGCGGATGGCGGTGCAGACTGGATAGAGCTCGAGGGAGACGACTACATGAGCCCACATGGCCGCCGTGGACGAGATGGAGTGCAGCGATTACCGCTGCTCACGGGGATTGAGGCCCCGAGTGTCACAGTAGCAGAGGAGTCGTTCGACCCGGAAGACTACCTCGAGAGCGCAAAGCCAAGGAGTGGCATGAAGAGCGCTTTCATGAACATGGCCAACAGCATCATGTAGGGAGACGCGAATGTAGTGCCAATTTACAGAACTGACATGCTATTAGTGGCGCTGGTATCATCGGCCAGCCCTACGCCATCCGCAACGCCGGCCTTATTACAGGCACCGCCCTCCTCATTGGCCTCACAATCGTGGTCGACTGGACCATTCGTCTGATTGTCATCAACTCGAAGCTGAGCGGCACGGACTCGTTCCAGGCTACGGTGCAGCACTGCTTTGGAAGATCGGGGCTGGTGGCTATCTCGCTAGCACAATGGCTATTGTATGTGGCAGATATATCATGTTGTGGCCCAGGTTCTGACGGAAAACAGTGCGTTTGGCGGCATGGTGGCATTTTGCATTATCGTGGGCGACACAATACCGAAAGTCATGGACTCTCTCTTCCCGTCCCTGTCAGACATGGCATTCCTGTGGCTCCTGACTGACCGAAGAGCCATCATGGTCCTTCTGATCCTGGGCATCTCGTACCCATTGTCTCTCTACAGGGACATTGCAAAGGCAGATATGCTCAGCCGTCTAATGCAGTCAAGTAGCTAACATGTCACAGCTTGCCAAAGCCAGCGGGTTTGCACTTGTTAGCATGATTGTCATCATCGTGACCGTCATAACACAAGCGTTCCGTGTACCCGCCGAGTTCAAGGGCCAGCTGCGTGGCTCCCTCATCATCAATGACGGCATCTTCGAGGCCATTGGGGTCATCTCCTTCGCGTTCGTCTGCCATCACAACAGCCTCCTCATCTACGGCTCCCTTCGCAAGCCGACCATCGACCGTTTCACGCGCGTTACACACTACAGCACGGGCATCTCGCTGATTGCGTGCCTCGTTATGGCGCTGTCTGGCTATCTCACATTTGGCGACAAGACGCTCGGCAATGTGCTCAACAACTTTCCAAACGACAACCTCATGGTCAACATCGCTCGCCTCTTCTTCGGCCTCAATATGCTCACGACCTTGCCCCTCGAAGCCTTTGTATGCAGAGAGGTCATGAACAATTATTGGTTTCCCGACGATCCTTTTCATCCCAACCGACATCTCATCTTTTCCACATCCCTAGTACTTACGGCGTTGGCGCTGTCCCTCATGACATGCGACCTGGGTGTCGTGTTTGAACTTTTCGGTGCGACTTCAGCATGTGCTTTGGCATTTATTCTTCCTCCACTGTGTTACATCAAGTTGTCAAAGAAGAGCTCCAAGACATATCTTGCCATGGCAGTGGTGGCATTTGGGTGTACGGTTATGGTCATATCCATTATCAAGACTACGAGCAAGATGGCGACGGGTTCTGGGGCACCGGTGCAATGTGGTTAATATTTTTTGTACGTATATACGCGGCTGCATGGGATGGTGTACGGCAAAAAATGCGCGCGCGCCGGCAACTCATCGGGTGCGACGAAGATCTTAGAGAAACGCAATATTCATAGCATGACCATACGATGTGATATCCTACTTCCAAGCTCACTGTCTCACCCGGATAAGACGGCGCATCCCTCGTCCTCGAAGTTGGAATAAGCTCCTTAGTTTTAGTGCAAAGTTGGTACTCAGGGTCTGTCGGCACCGCGAGACCCACTAAACAACATGTCTCCGGACCAGCGCTACAGAACTCTAAATGCAACTGCAGTCACTCCATCAAAGTTGCTTCACACTCTTTCGATTTGTTTTACGGTAAATGACGATGACGATGCGGCTGCAACGTGCATTCGTTGTCGTCGCAGATCAGCGCTCGTTTGGGGCCGCACGACGTCATACAGGGAGTGAGCCGTGATCTTGATTTCGCAAGCGACACAACGATGTCATTGCAGGCGGAAGGGGATATAAGCCTTGCAGTCGTGGTGCTATATTCTCAGTATTCCGACAAGCTACATTTGCAAAGTCTTGCTCTATCCAAACTTCTCCATACCAAAATCTAACTCTCTCAAACTTCTCTCATCATGCCTCTCTTCTCTCGCCGCGACCCCACCCCTCCCCCAGCAACCACCACCACGCCAGCCCGCAAGCCTTCCCTCTTCTCTCGTCGACGCTCCTCGTCCCCTTCTATGCATAACAACCGCCATTCGACACACCACTCCCACCACACGACGACCACTACATCGACATCCCCCAAACGCACCTCGGGCATGTTCTCCCGCTCCTCCCACGACCCATCCATCACTGCTGCCACGCAGTCCCTGCGTCAGGCTGAAGCAGCAGAGAGGGAGGCGGATAGGGCGTTGTATGTGGCCAAGAACGCGGTGAGGGAGGCGAGGGAACATGTCCATCGCCTTGAGAGGGAGGCGGCTGAGGAGGCGAGGTTGGCGAAGATTAAGCAGAGTGAGGCGAAGGCGCTTGGGAAGAAGGGACGGGCTTTGGGACGTGAGTATTGAGTTGTTCCTAGAGAGTTTGGTTGATGCTAATGTGTGATAGGTCATGATCATATCTAGAGGAGATTATGGATGCGGATGCTTGACGCCGATGAGGTTGAGAGGTCATTGAGAGGATGAGTAGGCCTGTTGTGTTATAGTATTATGTGTACGATGATGGTTATGAAGCGAGGCGTTGGATGTGCTGTGTTTGTTTAGTTCAATACCCTTATGAATTCAAATTTATCGAACACCGCCCCCTTTATCGTGATAACTGTTTACAGAGTACGACTGTCTCCATTAATTTCCACAAGTTTTCGGGCACAACGCATTGGGGTGGTAACTTTTGTGGCTGGTGAGGTAGATGCTGACGTACGATCTTCGGTGGAAACAGGAGCTTTTGCCAGCTTCACGCACTTGACACGCAGCCTCTAGACACAACCTCCTTGTTGCAACAACATCCTTCATGATGGTTCCAAAATCACATTGATACGTGCCAATGGTTTGAATACCTTCGAAATGAACACGGCCCCCAACGCGGCCACCCAGTGAGGTACGCCATCGATACTAGAAACGCCAACATTTCTGCGATGATGCTGAACTCTCGCCCCGCGCCACAACCCAAACTGGAGCGCCACTCAGTCACTTTATTGGCCTGGTCGGAGTGCTCGAGTGTCTGCAACCAACGCACAGTCCTATTGCCGACCGGGTGAATTCAGGTACCATGCAATACCCCAGCTATTATCCTTTCTTCTGGAACCTGGATTCGAGACCTAGCCAATAAAATACACGGGAGTCCAGCTTCATGCAATATGCATGAGATGTGGAGCCCCTGACATGTCACTGCGGTACGAGACGGAGGGATTACATACTGCAGCCGCGGGATCTGGAAGCGAATTTCATTTATCGATTGTCCTATTCGAAATGTTGTAGGGAATCGATTTGCTTTCTTCTTCTGTTATCACCGTCACTCCTTTCGGTGCATGCCAGGTTGTGCGCAGCATGCGACTCTTCGCACATTCTTTGGTTGCAAGTGTCTTTGTGGAAGCACAAATCTTTACTAGTGAGTGTCATCGAGTATTGCTAATAGCATGCAACTAACTTACAAAGATACTTCTTCATTGAATAGACTCAATGCGACGCATGTCTCGAGACTCTCCAACGCGACTGCGTCTTCGGTCGATGTCAAATCAGTCTCATCTACAGTCTCTACCAACACAAGCGAACTTTCAAAGCCAGAACGCGTCACTAAATCTTTCAATTTGACATCATCTGTTCCTAGTAGTCGACTCGACACGAACTCGACTGCAACCAATATCACCATCACGCGGCCTCCCGTCCTATTGACGACCGCGTTATACCCAAACAGTACTCGAGATGGCACAAGTAATTCAACAAAGAACGCTTGCCAAGCGGAATTTGATGCTTATGAGCACTTTCGGTTGTGGGAATGGCAACCGACAACATGGATTCACAAAACCACCGTCTACACCTGGTACTGGCTGTACACGACATACTCGACCCGGCTGTACGAATGTACCCAGACGTGCGGGACGATATGCTATGCGGGCCCAGTCACCACGATAGTCTCAGTTACGACAGTGACCGATGCACGATCTCAAGACATTGTCGACAATCCACCTTTTCCACGAACAACACCAAATTGCACCATACCATTCGATGAATGTCTAGGTTTACAGACCAGTTACACCTCGGCCATGTCTTCGTTCAACAATGAAGATCTCTACTACCAAGCCTATAACCCAGAGCCTGTCAGACCGTACTGTTCGGCTTGCATATCGACGGAATGCTATTTTAATGGCGCCTTCGGAATGAGTATGTACTACTTTCCTCCAACAACAGCAGTCAGCCGTGACTACTGCGCAACCGAGCCCGCCGGCGGCTGGGCCAGCAACTACGTTCCTGATCACGATCACACATTTGTTCCTATTACGACAGGACCTTCAGCTGTCGTGGGTGGGATTACCATGTACGCAGGCAACGTCTATCTCTCCTACTGGGAGCCATATGTTCATGATAATTGTGGTTCAAGGATCCTCCGACAGAATCCTGGCGGAAGGAGAGTCATTACGGTAGCATCAGATGCCATTCACAGCATTCGTCAGTACCCGGACGTTTTTGCACCAGCCGATGTAACGTGGGATCTCACGCCGTGGTCCGTCAACTTTGACGACTTCAATCAGCCTGTACCGTGGAGTGCCTGGCTTGGACAATCCCAATGCGCTCAATCAGGCTGGGGTACTGCACGTGATTGCTCATTTGTGGACCCAGACGGCTATTACCCATATATCATCATGCCACCCCAGATCAGGGACCTTGATCCTGCGTGGGCCACATGTAGATTTGACAAGTATGCGGCGTTCGATCCGCCTATTGCTCTCCGGCCAACCAGCAATATGTTCTCCTCACCGGCAACACCTACCGCAGGAGGACAACAGCCCTCAATTGCGACTCCAGCGACTCCGGGGCAGCCAGGCGGAGGTGGATTGCCTATGGCAACTACAAGGCCTGGAAGACCACATGCACCGGACCGCATTCCTAGTCAGGATCACGTACCATCGCCGCAGCCAGCACAGGGACCCGCCAATGACGGGCCGAGTCCGACGCAAGCAGAGACTTCTGTATCACTGCCATCAATCACGATCGGATCATCAGTATTCCCCGTGGACCCTGCGACTGGGGTTGTCATCCAGCCTGGTGTGACGTTAAGACCTCGTGACCCACCAACATCTGTTGATGGCACGACATGGAGCATGGGACCTTCTGGGGTTGTAATAGCGGACAGGAAAGGGATAACTACATTTGCGATCCCACCGGCAAGCCCGCAACCTCCACTCATCACAGTCGGTTCTTCTGTTCTGCCACTCGACACGCCGGGAGAAGTCATCATCAAGCCTGGAGTAACTCTGAGGCCAGGTCAGCCTGCAGTTACAATCGATGGCACCACCATGAGTATCGGGGCCTCGGGCGTTGTGATGGTCGACTCGAAAGGCATATCAGCCACAATGACAGTCCCTCCTTTGAGCGTCGCTACACCACCAATCACAGTCGGGCCATCAATCCTTCCTTTCGACGCTTCCGGTAATCTCGTCATCCGTGCTGGACAAACACTCCGCCCAGGTGATCCTCCCATCGCCATAGGCGGCACAACATACAGCATTGGACCATCAGGTGTTGTCATCATCGACAACAAGGGGACATCAACATTGCCCTTCCCCATGTCGAAGCAGTACATTACTGTTGGCTCGGACACGTATACACTGATAAATGGCAAACTTACCGTGGGCCCGAAGCTGACCCTTACGGGGGCTGGTGGTATCGCAATCCTTGGAGGTACCACTGTTATGATGAAGTCGGGGAAAGTGGAAGTTGTGATTGGGCAAGAGACGTCGGTCGTGCCCATGAAGAGCAAGGGAATTGAGGCGAATGCGGGGATTACGAGGGATAGGGATGCGGATGAGACACAGGCGACGAAGAAGAGTGCGGCAAACAAAGGATCTTATTTCTTGGGGTGGGAGATGCTGATTGCTATCTCGGTGTTGGCCTGCCGTCTTTCCAGAGTGGTCTAAGGCTGCTATGAACTCAGTCCATCATTTTTGGAACTTTGGGGTCGATTACGCTCCCAACTCCTTCAGTTGTGCCTCGAGGCTATCTGAGCCAGCCTCAATAACTTGTAAGACGAAATCGTCCATGTCGCATACGTGGATCTTGTTGTCGTCCTCGATATGATAAAGGCCAGGGTCGTAACATTTCCACGACTCCGAGCTTAGCTTCTCCAAGCTGACACCAATAAAAGGGCGTTGGATCAGCTCGAACGCCTCTCCGGATGACTGGAAGGCAGAAGACGTGTTAGCAAATCCTTCGAGGAGCCTCCATCGGCACTGCTCGCTGCAACCAAACTCGCTACTGTTCAATTGAGCAGGGAGATGCTTGAGAACATCGATCCTAGCTTGGATACAGTCGATGCGACATTTGTCCAGCATACCTGCGAAGTGTCAGCATTGCGAAGTACATGTCCCAAAGGTCCGACATACTAGGAAGATCGAAGAGGGGAATACCGATATCCGGAATGGGTCCTGTACTCTTCCTGATAATAGTTTCGGCGTCGCGCTTGAAGCATTCCTCGTCGTTGAATGTCCTGGCCACAAAAGCTCTCAGCACCAGCTCACGGCAGTATGTCTCTGGGAGTCTCGTTCTTGCCACAACGCTCGCCCAGATCTCTGTGTGGAATGACACTGCTTCGGTCAGGTCATAGTAGTCGATCAGGACTGCGATATGAGCGAGCATCTCCACATCGACCGTTTTCGGAACACGGCGGGTTTTGACATGGATGATGTCCATCACATGCTCCATAGCCTTGGGATGGAAATCTTACGCTTCAATATGATACTTGCCATCATCACAATGCACTGCCGACTCGCTGAAGCGACCGGAGAGTATGTTTCGAAAGTATTGAGACACATTTTTGAGCATTGCAGACGAGACTTGGTAGTGCACTTCGCGCTCCGACGGGTTGGTGACCTGCGTGCTTACTCTGGGCGCGTTGTGTAAACGAGCCATGTATTGAGAAAAGGAGAGGGGTGGACGACGAGTGGCCACAACGCCGTTGATGCTGTTACTGAGATTTCTGCGAACTGGCTGGGTCTCGGGAATGGGCCAAGCCTTCAGGTTCTCGATTGGCTTTTTCAGAATGAGAAGTGTGTCGCCATCTTCATCGATGATGACGAGGGAGATCTCGCGGCTGTTTTGTGCCATTGTGGTCGCTAGAGTTGAAGACTAGGACCTCAAAAGCAGGGAATATATCGTCGTAGATCTATATACCGTGCAAGGGAGACACCATTGAGGTAAGAGCGGCTGCTAGGTGAGAGTGTCGTCGAGAAACGATCAAGTAAGAGCGAGGAATAAGTGATCAAAGATCAACAAGCGCAAGCGACGATATGACAACGAACTGAGCGCCATCTTTTGAGCAATTGAGATCGAAGGGCAGGCACGAAGAATTTTGGAAATGTGTCTTACAGGTATCTACCCTACGATGCCTAAGCCGTCAAAGCTGAAAAGTATATACAACGAACACCTCACTCAAACCCCTCACATCTCATCTACAACTTCTGCGCCATCCGACTCCTCGTCTCCCACCCCCAAGCCGAGACCTCCCGCTTCGCCATAACCGCCACGCTCTTCGCGTAGTCGCTCGTGCCATTTGCCGGGTCCGCGTCCACGGGCTTACAGTCCTGCTTCTGCAGACTGCCACTAGCATAGCTGAACTTCTGCTTCTCCATCGTCGTAGCCAGCATATTCTTCGCCGCCTCCTCCGTCCAACCATTAATGAAGTCACCATGGCTGCACCACGCCGGTCCGCACGCAAGCTTCACTGGCGCCGTGCCCGTCCAACCCTGAGGCAAGACCTTGCGCAGATCGTAACGGATCGAGAAGCGGAGCTGAGGCATGGATTTCATTCCAGCGGGACACGCGCCACCGCGGCGATCTTTGTAGCCCGTCTTCAGCGTAGCGGGGTCGACGCATTGCGGGAAGAGGAGGAGCTGCTGCAGATGTGTGGAGCAGCCCTTACTGGGGAAGCCATTGGCATCAAGTGGGGACGCGGCATCGCCTTCACAGAACCATTCCGAAGCAGCGCTGGCAATCATCTTGTCCTGCGACATGGCGCCCGCGACGCCAGCGACCATTTGAAGATCCTGCGGGATCGGCACCTCGGCGGGCGTTTCGCCCAGATTGTAGTATGCGCTGAAACGGCTGACGGGCACGGGGGCGTGCGTCTTGCCGCCATCGGTGGTGAAGAGGACGGTAGGGACCCAGTAGACTGAAAGATCATTCGGGTTGTCGGCGGCGGTGCAGCCCTTTTGGATCTCAGCCGAGGTCTTTGTCGAGGCGATGACGGCGTCGGAGCCGTAGAACGAGTGGAGATGGGACTTGGTGAAGGAGCCGGGGAAGACGATGGGGTCGATGTTCTTTTGCATGAAGGGGGATGCGACGTTGACTTGGGTGTAGGCGGATACAAAAGATGCAAGCATGCTTGCGGAGAAAATGAAGGTGTTCATTGTGGAAAGAGACATCCTGTGTCGAGGGAAGAATTGAACGAAAGTGGGTTGAAAGAACGAAAGGAAGTGATGCGAAAGATCGAAATGAAGTGTGTAGAGAAAGTCAGTGGCATTGCCTGAGGCTGCCCATATATATCAACAATGGACATCCGGACGCTAAATTGCATGCCATGCCACAAAATCCTTACTTTTCCCCCATCTCTTCTCGTCGGGTTTCAAAACGACATCTTGCTTAACTCAGTGCAGCATGACGCCCGCGCAGCTGCGTTCTCGGCATGAATGCCGTTCCTGAATCTGGGCAGTGGAGGATGAAACAATAGTCGTGATTGGGCGGAAGGGGGGTTGAAACAGTAGTTCCCGCGGTTGACGGTTTCGAAACATGGGCATATCGACATGTCAAATCTAAGCGATGCGTTGTATCATTTTAGCGACGTTCTTCGCGGACATTTATCTGGCGTGTGCTTCGGGACGTTGAGCGGATGAGGCTGGAAGGATGTGGGTGGACGGAAAGGAGTGGACAGGATGTTTGCACTAGACCGTATCGGCTGCCCACCGACCCTTGCCCGATCGCGTCTCCGTCCCGGCAAGACTTGCTGCTTTGACTGGCAGTATCTGAAGAGATGTTTCTTCCTCAAAAGACATCTTCAAAGACAATGCAGCGTGTCGCATGTACTTGGGATGAACGAAATTGACCTCTTGTCTTCGGAGAAGCTACATTTCTAACAATGTACTACACTTGCCAACCTCGAGTGTACAGGCTGTATGCATACAACGCCAACACCACAAAAACAACCCGTGCGCCTGAATCGATGCACCATTCATATCTTCCAGATCCCTACCATCAAGTGCTCACAGCCGAAAATTTCATCCCATCATTCAAATCACACCTATCCACCCTCCAGCGATCCAAGAAGTAATTCGGCCTCGGCATCCACGCCCCACCATCCTTACACTTCGGGAACCACGGCGTAGCATTCTTGATATACGTGCTGTTCAACGGACTAGCAGCCGCATCAGGCCTTTGCGCATCCCGCTCGTTCATCTCAGGACTAGCGCTCGTATATCCGTTCTCGTTCATGCGCTGGATGAGGCGGATGAAGAGGCGGATGGAGATGTCGCTGCCGAGCGTCCAGGACTGGTTCCAGTAGCCCATGATGTTGCCGAAGTTGGGGACGCCGCTGAGCATGGAGAAGCGCCATAGGTAGTGGGATGGGAGATCGAGGGGCTTGCCGTTGACGGAGACGGCCATGGCGCCGAAGAGTTGCATGCGGAGACCAGTCGCTGTCACAATGATGTCGGCGTCTAGCTTTTCGCCTGAAGTGAGCTCGATGCCGGTTTTGGTTATAGTCTTGATGGTGTCCGTGACGACATTTGCGCGGCCGGTTTCGAAGCATTTGAAGTAGTCGCCATCGGGGCAATAGCAGAGTCTTTGTTGCCAAGGGTTGTAGCCGGGTACCATGTGAGGATCAGTTGGGAAATCTTCAGGTAGTTGCTTTTTGGCTGCGGAGTGGAGAAAACTGCGTGCGTAGGCTGGGTATCTGATGCAAAGTTGATACATGATGACTGGCATGAGTGTGTGTATGAAGCCTGATGAACAGTGTCAGTGAGTCCTAATATGAGGGTGCGGATTCAAGAGACTTACGCTTCCACCTCAACCACATCCACTCCGGGATCATTCTCTGGAACCAATTCATGTCCTCAGGCTTCTTTTGTGGAACGCTCATAATGTAACTCGGGCTCCTTTGCAGCTGCGTAACTTTCTCTGCGCCCTCGTCGATCAAAGCAGGCATCAATGTGATCGCTGTTGCACCAGATCCAATCACAACAATCTTCTTGTCCTTGTACTCAAGATCCTTCGGCCAGAACTGCGGATGCGCGACTCGGCCTTGGAAGTCCTCTAGTCCAGGAATCTTCGCATCATGGGGGTTCGAGTACGAGTAGTACCCAGTACCACAGATCAGCCACCTCGTCCAATAAACCTCTCTCCTTGTCTGGCCATCTTCAGTCACATCCACCTCGACCCTCCACCTCTGTTCTTCGTCTCGCCAATCCGCCGCAACGACCTTCTGCCCGAACCTGAAATACTTGGCCAAGTCAAACTTCCTCACTGTAGACTTCAAGTACGCCATAATGCTCTCTCCTTTCGCAATCGTATTGCTGCTTTTCCATGGATTAAACGAGAAGCCAAATGTGTGCAAGTCCGAATCGGACCGTACACCAGGATAGTTGAACTGCGACCATGTCCCGCCAATCTCGTGCCGCGCCTCGAGGATCGCGAAGGATGAATTAGGTAGCAATGTGGAGACGCGGTAGGCGGCGTTTATGCCTGAGATGCCGCCACCAATGACTAGGACGTCGAAGACATTGGCGGAAGACGCCGACTTTTCATTTCCGTGGCTGTCCATGGTGTGTTTACTGATCAACTGATCTCAATTGGTGTTGGACGGATAAGTGTTGATGATGAGAAAATATCGCGAGGCTGGAGGATCGCGGACCGGCCGATTGCGCTAGAAAATTGTGGGGGTGGCAAGGGGGGCGGGCGTGCTGCAACTCTGATTCGACTAGGTCATGCGTTGTTCCTCCAGAGCGATCAATTGAGCATCAGGATACTTCAACGAAGCCTGTAGTAATGTGCGTCGATCAAAAGTGACGAGAAACAGGACAATGCAAGTGCAAACCCTACATATACCCCTCACCTCTGTCCTCCCTCGACCGCGCCGCCGAGCAGCGCCGTCCCGAGGCATGTCGTAGCGTCCTACCGAGACACAATGGAGCTGTGAAACAGACCATTCAGTACGCGTCATCGTTACCGCGCCGTAGGAAAGGAATAGTGGCTATGCCCCATTGCGCCCGCGCAGATAGTGTGAACGTTCTCCGACATTGGGACCTCCGAGCCGCGGTATTGTCTGTTTTGGGACAAGCGCTCGCTAGTCGTGCCAAGTTGCCAAGTGGATTGCTTCGCCAGAATGAGACAAGCCTTCTTTTTCTCCACGTGCTACGGTACACGAGGAACCGTGAAAGTGGATTTTCGAAACAGAGAGGAGACGCCTGGGATGACTGTCAGAATATACGAGCGGTTGTGGTTCGTGGGTCGGCGCTCGTTTGGTCTGATCCCTGCGAGATCTCGGGGAAGCGAGATGTGATCGTCAGATACTCCGCACGCAACTTCTCAACACCAGGATGGCTACCTATCGAAGAGATCGATGAAACGAATCCTGGTTGTAGTACCTTGCACCTCGCAAGGTTGATGATGATGGTATTCCTCACTCAATGCTGACATGATGTTGGCGATCTTGCGAGCTGCTCGGCGAGGAGCACAGTTGCTTGTCTTCGGAGCTCTATATGTTGACTGATCAACGTTGATCTCACCAACATAGAACATCACTGCTCGACGTTTCAAGATATCGGAGAATATGGTGTAGCAAAGTCCAATAGTTCATGATCTTCAAATGGGTGCTTGTTGCTGTGTATGTACATGACGACGATTGGTATTGTCAGTCCACCGTTTGTCTAAGTCTAAAGAAGCTTGAAACCAAGCTATGCTGCTGTGCCGCATGCTTATATGCTCCACTCTGCCTGACGTCACAGGTTGAGCTATTCCCGACCCAAGATGATGAGCTCACCCTCTGTCCCACTGTCGCTCGTGATGTACATCCTCTCATACTGATCCTTCGCAATCGAAACAGGCCTGAAGCACTGCGTAGCTGAACAGTGCTCCTCGTTCGGGTTCCAAAATATGTCTCTCCACCCTGCAGTCCCGTTTTTGCGTGCTTGTGGGCTGTATCCACTCGCTTCTTGGTTGAAAGGAATTTCGATGACCTTGTATCCTGTCGACTTCTCTCTGTTCCAGGACCCATGCAGGGTCACGAACATGCTTGTAAAGTTCTTGTTGAACTTGGCATCGAGTGGGGCGACATGCGGGCCCAATGCCAAACTCGCAGCTATACTCTTCGACTTGCAAGTGTCATCTGTAAACGTCGCGTTTGGCTCCAACACAAATTGATCACCAATGGAGAATTTCCGATCGGTGATGTCCTCTGGCTTGGCCACTGTATAACATGTTGGGTAACCGTACCAATCCGTGTTCTCTTCCGATGGGTCGCCGAGGAAGTTGACCTCGTCAGCTGGATTGTCGGTGTGGATGTCCACTGCTACACCTCCGATTGTTCGATGTAATTCGTCGGCGGAGTTTTCGACTCCCCACAGCCTATGTATGTCAGCTGACTGCTATCAGGAAAGCCATTTCCACTTACATTCCGTTGCCGTCGAATGCGAGACCAACTTCATTACGCAGACCATAGCCCATCTGGTATCCTTCTGTAACGTAGTTGTATCCGATGCTCGGTGTCTTCGTCACATCGAAGACTTTGATACACGAGCGACCAATTTTGATATCAGCCGAACCGTAGTCGTAGTTATCATTGGATCCATGCGATACAATGAGCAAGTTTGGATGCTTTGGCGGAACGGCAAGCGTTCTCGTTACATGTCCGGTACTGTCCATGCCGGAGACAATAGTCGTCGAGTCGCCTGTAACAGTCGTCGTTGCTGAATCGTAGCTCCAAGCAAATACAGTTGTCGCAGAACTCGCATACAGCATCTTGCCGTCGTTACTCAACACAATGCCATGATTCAGATTTCGCTGCGTGATGAGCGTCTTTGATGACACCAAGCATCCATCGGATCCAACCTTGTGCACCGAGATTCCGAGACCATTCTGTACCACGAGCAAATTTCCAGCGTTGTCGAAGATCACTCCACGCGGCTGTGTCAGACCTCCAGCGACCTTTGTTGCCTTCCAGCCTTTCGCGGTATTGATTGGAAATGCAAGTGCAGGAACTCCACTGCACACTGAAGGCACACCAGTATATGCAGGTTGTGGTGTCTGTGATGGCACAATACTCGTGCTCATCGTCGTTGGCCGTACGCTAGGGATCGAGCTTGGCACTGAAGTATTGCCGGGTGCTGGTGGTGCGTTGTCCCAAAGGTTGGCTGCCACAAGCTTGTCAAAGTCTGCGTTCTGTCCCAGCGTGAGGTCGATCTTGTAGTTGCCGAACATGCTGTGCACGTTAAAAGTTGATCTGTTGTTTGCTGGTTGCGCTGGAGTTTTGCTTGACAGTCCGTAGGCGAACTTCTGTGCCGTTGCCGCGGGGTCGATCGATACGAGGTCTCCGTCTACATTGTGCCATTGAGAGCAACCTCTGCATCTCACATTGAGCGTCCAGTGTGTATCGTTATAGCCAGTGCCCTTGATGTATGAGTATTCTGCTCCATCGAAAGGCTGTGGTAGACTCAGGCCGCTGATGCAGTGTTAGTAGAATGGTATATTCCACAGATGCAGCACTTACAAAGCCATCCTCGAAGAGTATATGGCAGTCTCGGACGCATTGTTGACCCAGCCAAGAGTCAGTGGAACGTAGGGCATAGTTCCACCCCACGAAAATCCAACCCATCCATTCTTCCTTGGCGACACCATCTGTAAAACTGTGTCGAAGGGGGCGCTCTTCGCTTGAGGTAGTGCGATCCCGAAGGTAACGCCATTGCTACCGGTCCATCCCGAGTAACATATTGATGTTTCAGTGTCACAATAGCGTTTTGTTGTTTGTGCAGAAGCTGATGGTACGATCAGCAATGTTTTCGAAATCGACACAGAAGTACGTACATGTGAGCGCCAGGGCAGAGACACCTAGTACTATCTTATGTGTCCTCATGATGGTAGCAAGAAGCGAACGTGGTGGAAAGGTACATCATCAGACTCATGGCTCAAAGCCTTATCAAGTGTCCATCACGCAGTACCAAGAAATGGCATGTCCTTCGTCCCTGAGATTATATTGAGGCTCTTAGTCGTGCCTTATCGCTGAGGACTAGGTGGGCAGGGGAGTATGGATCGTGGTATCCAATCCCGCCAACGCAAATACATATCATGCGATCATCGTACTGCGAGGTCCAAGCTTTTGCACGTCCGCCCGATACGGCTCTGCCACGCGGAAGTTCTGGAAGTATTGCAGAAGTATTCGGCAGTCCATGTTTGTGGGGCGTGGGGTTCGCTTCCGAAAGTACGGATATTGTCTGATATCCACTGCCATGGCTTCACGTCAAGGCAATTCAGCGCCTCGAGAAACAACATCGAAACTAGAATGCGGTGAGCGCTATTGCCTGGATAGTTTAGACATCGTCGAGTAGCCCGGATCTTGGTTTCGAGAGCCTCATACCAAGACGGCAACACTGCTCTGGGCCAGGATCGTGAAGTTACACAGCTCGTCTGACCAGGCTCATTTGCTCGGGATAATCAATCTTAGATGAGCCTCGCTGACATTTTGGCGATCCTTGAAGATGCGTGGCGTCAGGCTTGTTGCTCGGTTCTCGGAGCTTGCCTTGGATGAGGACAGATGTGCGAGGCTTAATATATGAAACGAGGATTTTAACCTTGAAACGAGCGTCAGCACGCCACGCATTTCGAAAATCAGTCTGGAATAGCCGGCATATATATACGTGGTCGTGAAGTGTATATCGTGCGTGTAAATACACTCAGACGGTCCGGTCACCGAAACGTTGTGGAGGCAAACCGAAGGCATCATTCGTCGATGCATCTGCTGCGTGGTCGTGATTTGCGTTTCGCATTGAAAAGACCGAAATCTTCTGACGAGTTGATTGCATGTTCAATGTGAGAACGAGAGTTTGTGAAGTTCTCATTGAATTGTGACGGAAGCATGTACAAGCTGCGTTGTGGGAATGCACGAACCATGATCGCATGTGGCAGCAAGGTCATCTTAATGAAGAACAAAACAAAAAGCCCTTGGAGATGATATCTTAATAAGGCGCAGATTTATCAGATCTTCGCTTTCGCAGGCGCAGTGACCATTCTTCCGTGAACATAACAAATTCCCCGAATCTTCTCTGCAGCCTCACCCCAGAGCTCGTTCCTCAGAAGACTGTACACTCCCATTTTACTCTTCCCTTGTATACTCCTCGCTTTCTTGAGCGCGACCTCAAGCATTTCCTTTGGATCTGCGATTTCGTCCACGATACCATCTGCCAATGCCTCCTTGCCCGTCCACCGATGGGCTTCTAGTAACATCTTGCGAGCAATCTGTGGGCGGAGCTTCAAGCGTGGCAGGAACCCTATGCCTGGAAAGTGAAGACCCAAATTGACGGGTGGCATCGAGAAGAAGCCACGAGAGGAGTTCATGATCCGGTAATCGTGCGAAAGTGCGAAAGGGCAAGCA
The DNA here is from genome assembly GCA_003501895.1 of Phaeosphaeria sp. A1 3.1a. NCBI lineage: Eukaryota > Fungi > Ascomycota > Dothideomycetes > Pleosporales > Phaeosphaeriaceae > Phaeosphaeria > Phaeosphaeria sp. A1 3.1a. Next base: position 54,721 of record QVXC01000048.1, read on the forward strand.
CCACCAAATGTATGACCCGTCAATAAAGCAATTGTAGGGAACGGATAGTCGAGCAGGGTTGCAAGCAGCGGGAAGAAACCATCGCTATTTGCATATGGGTTGGTGTCAGACTCGTCCAGTTCCAATCCTGTACACCAGAACTTTTCATCGTTGCCTCGTGTTATAACGCATCCTTCTGAGTCCGGACCAAGTTCTGCTTCGATGTCTCGTAGCGCGCGAATGATCTCTTGTGCGAAACGAACATTGAGTCGGTTCTCGGGAGCTTTTTGTAGCGTGATCACAAAGACACGATCGATTTGATCCACGCGCAGGTCTTTGTACGGTCCGAGAGTCATCGTGTTCAAGATCAGACGTGATGACGCAAGAGGCGTTGGTACCTCACTTGTGCTGTGAGAAAATCTTGGAATACAAGAAAAAGGCATAAACCCCAGATGTCAGTGACCTTGATGCGAGATCACGAATCTGATAGTGTCCCAATGCGCAAGGTCGCAGAGGTGGTGCGAGTCAAAGCCTCGGCACGGTGGCTGCGGAGAATGTGGGGAAGAACGCCTGCCGTGTTGCGGCAATTTTCGGGAATTCACGTTCGTGCCTATTGGCATCGACTCTACTTCGCTGACACGTTTCTAAAATTGTGTGAACAATTGTGTAGTCCCAAAGCCGTAGGGATAGACAGGAAACGTAGCGCATAGCATCACCAGCCGAGCGTTTGGTCCCAATCTCCTGTGAGCCAGTTGCCAACGCCGTAGGGACCGAAGAACTCCTGGGGTTGCAGCAGTGTTGGCTCCAGTGAAGCTTCAGCAGTCATGTTGTTGTTCATCATCTGCTGCTGAATGGCCGCACTAGTCGCCAAATCGAGTTCGATCGCTTGATTGTTCGGCGTCCTGAGTCCTTGCAGTATTCCTGCCATCTCCAACTCTCTTGTAGCCATAGGCGTGACTTGTGGCAATCGTTGATAAACTGGATGCCACATGCGGCACAGGTCGGGACCAAAGTCTGAGAAGAACTGAGCTGTCGTAGGCGGAAAGTTGATCTCAGGAAACTGCCCCAGTTGTGGTCGTTGCGTGACTTTCTCGCGAACGTCCATAAGATGTTTCAAACTCCCAATTGCCGTCGGCCACCTCTTACTGAGCTCTCCCAATGCTCGTGCCATGATGTCCAGGTTTTCTTCGGCGATATGAACCATGTCCGAGTATCGATAGCAGGAAAGTTGTGTGAAGCCAGCGGTCAGACAGTAAAAGGTGAAGATGGGACCGAGATAGCGAAGCTCGTCCCTGACCATGAAGTCCTCAAAGATACCAGCAACGTATGACGAGGCGAGTAATGATGCCGTCGAGGGGGCCAATTTGGGGTCAGCTGGGCGATACAATATGATCAGTACAGTGAAGTACTGAACATGTATTTGCCGTGCTTCAAAATTGTAGGGCTTCAGTGGCCGTCCGTCTACCTGCGCACAGAGCTGAAGGCTTTCGGGGAGCGTTTTCACCCAGCGGAATAATCTGTCTTCGAGAGATTTTCGGTGTTCTTGAAGCCCATGTTTTCGGAGATAGCTTTGCGTCAGGTCGCCTGCAGGAGTCAGCAATTACTGCACCAAAGGACTCAATGTTGAGTAGGACAGGGGTGCTCACCTAAGATGCAGGAGATACCCACATAAGCAGAGAAGAGTTCTGCCGCGCCCGAAGCACCGTCAAAGTCCGACGTAGATATAGGAGACACGTCGGCATACTTGAGATCGATGGCTCGAGGCCGGCCGTGGCCCGCATTGATGAGGCAATCTCGAACATTCAGAGACCACCATATACGTCTTCTCAAGCCTGCATCTGGCTGGCCAGTAGGTTCACGATGTAGTCCAACTTGATGCGCAAGTCCGGCACACACTCTCAGCCAGAAGCTGGATGTGTCTAGGGAGATCTGCTCGGGTCCCTGCGGGTTCCACCAATGAAGTAGACAAGCCGCAGCGATTGTGATGATTGGATCTTCCTCAGCTCCCATCCAGAACAACACTCTGGCTTTCTTGTAAAAGTCTTCCGATGGGTAATTTGGCACCGGTGCACTGACTCTGCTGCCAGCAAGAAACATGGCTTGCTGAAGTAGGAGGGATACTTTGCCAGGTCTTCGGTCGTAGATCCAGCTTCTCTCGACGACAGGAGACCAAGGATAACACCGGGTCCAGAATGCATCAAGCAAACTCTCTCGTATCGCACGAGGTGGTAGGTCGGCAACTCGTTGGACTTTCAAGATAGTGACGTCGCTCTCGGAGAGTCGATGGGGTACTTTCTCGGGAACACCGGCATCGTCGTTGACTGGCACCTCACCACGAAGATACTCCAGGCGACCAAGGTAACTGACACTGTTTGACTTTTGGTATATCCTTTGCGTCATGTTCGACGGAGCGTTGGGTTGTGATCCTGGGTATTGTTGTTCGAAATGACGATCCGTGAAGGGAGATTCATCGAGACTCGCGGTACTCGACATCCTTCTCCCATGCTCATTCTCCAAAGGTACGCTGGATCGGTACAAGCGACTGCTGCCTTCCCCTGCATTGGGATTCATCAGATCAATAGTCGAGAATTGACCTTCGCTGGCATCTGGCACGATAGATTCGCCGTGTTGTGTCTTGACCCGGGCTTGACCTGCGGGTGGAGACGGGCTGAAGGTGAATCGCTTTCTTTTCCGCTCCCGAGGCACACATTCGTACCCGTCTCTTTCGCAAGGAGTACAGATCTCGCCATTTACATCGTCGATATCGCAACGAACTTTTTTCTTGTGGCATATGACGCATGCTTTTACTGTGCGACGCGCTCTTCCGTCCTTGTCTGTTGGCATTGTCCTACTCTTACGCTGGCTTGATCACAGCCTCATGTTGTTCAAAAGAGGTCGTACGATGTTCGGGATTTGGAGGCGCGAGTTTGACGGACCAAATTACGTGGACCAAGAAGCGATGTCTGTATGAAGGTAGCAAGGTTGCGTCGGTCCCAGGGTGCGTGTTGCGGGGCCTGTGCATGGACCATGTGTGCAAGGCGTTCTTTCCCATCTCAATCCGGAATAAGGACTGACACGTATTATCATACGATGTGGCTGAGGTTCATCTCCTACAATCGAATCTAAATCGGAAATTGAGATCATCATAACTCGTAAGTCCAAGGACAGACCGGCACAGTTGACCATGCGCTCAAGCACATCAAGCAGCCTCTTGTGTCTCCATTGAACTCGCTCACTGCACTTTCCAGTAAAGATAATTTAACAAATTTGCATTATTTCATGTATAGAGCTGAACACCCTACTTCAAGATCACATACGCCCTAGTGCAGGAACTCGGTGAAGAAGTTGACAGCACTCCTCTTCGCCCTCTCCAGACTCTGCTTCTGCTTCGGATCGCTAGGATCGCCACGAGCCGCGAAGCCGTGGGACATGCCCGGGAAGTAAATGTACTCCCACTGGACGCCAGTCTTGGGCAGAGCCTCCAGAGTGTATGCCTTCAATTCGTCGGTATAGGCGAAGTCGTTCTCGGGAGCAAGAACCTGTACAGGCACCTTGACGGCGTCGATCTCGGCCTTGTCGAGCAGCGATGGATGGGCGGAGGAGACTGCGTCGATGAGCGAAGGGTCAGCGGCGAGCTTGAAGCATGCCCAGCCACCGTAGCAGAAACCCATGGCGGCGACCTTGCCGTATTGCTTCTTGAGCTCTTGCGCGCAGGCCTTGATCTCGGGCCATCGGATTTCCTTGCTGTTGCGGCCAATGAATGCCATGAGGTCGAACTTTTTGGCTTTCTCGGGGTCAGACATCGCGTCAGGGTCGACGACTTCGCCATCGAAGCTGGATAGTCGCTGTCAGCAATGTCCCACATCCTCCAGATGATGATCAAAGCTTACAAGTCAGGCACATAAACCGTGGCGTTGGCCTCCTTTGCGTAATGGTCCGCGATAATGCGCACATTGGGCAGCGTCCATCCGAAGATGTCACAAATGATGAGGATAGCAGCATCCTTGTTGTCGCCAGTCACGTAGGCCTTGTTCTTGCCGAGGGTAGTCTCTTTGCCTGTAGATTTGCCCTCCCAGGCGAATCCAGTCTTACAGTTCTCACAGGACATCTTGATGGTTGCAATCGGAAGAAGGTATTGAAGATGAGAGCTTGAGATGAGGATAATCGGCTCTGAGGCGGCTGGCAGGGTCTTTAAGCTGTGAAGCTGGTGGGGTAATCCAGCTCCATCCTGCAAGAACGGAGCTCTCAAGGTCCGACATCTAGCCGGCGGAACCTGGACAGCCAGTCGCAAGCGTTGTGAAATTGGACTCTTGAAGTTTGGCTCCCCAAATTGGTGACGACATGGCCGGAGATAAGCCTGGCTGAGTTAGCGAGACGCAACCCTTGTTGCCGACCCCTCGCCGACTTGTCGACTTCAATTCCCCCGAGCAGCTTCAAAAATGCCGACCTTATTCTTGAATTGTACAGCACAAGTATTGTTCGAACTTTGGTGAAACCAAACGATTGCGACAGAAAGCGAGCAGGCAGCCTCAAAAAAAAACTGCGCATGCAGGGCGACCATGCTAACACTGGCACGGCATCACCCACTCACGTAGGCGTCTTGTTGCTCGATGCGCAAGGGCAGAAGCCGAGAATGTCATCAAATGCGCTACCTCTCTGTTTGCCGTTGCGTGTAGCAATATAGTGTTCTAGGCATTGCTGATGGAGTTAAAGCTCTCGAAAGCCCGAGGCCGGGACACGAAATGCTACCACAGATTGCCACTCACGCAATACAAGGGGACGTGTTCATGACTTTAGACCTAGTCTGCAACTAAGCGCATGTGGGGTGTGGAGATACACTTAGCTAACATGTAAGATCACTACACGGTAAGTACAACAAAATCTACGATCGTGCAAACCAGCTGTAAGTCCTGGTCACTCCCGCGTGTGTCGGCATTGAAGACATTTCAGGAGGCAACAATTACAAGAAGGGAAGAGCTAGGAATGAAAGACTTCAATTTGGATTCTGAGAAAGACTATGTAGAGAAAGATGTGCAGCAACTTGAAGCACTGCACGGATCATGACCTAGATTGGATCACGACTTACCAGGGGAGGAGAAGTGCGCTGATGGTTTTGGGGAGATTGTCTCACTTCGAAGAACGTCGATGACCCATGACATACGCCAGATATACTTGTACATCGATCTGATTTTGTACGTACTGGTGATGCGATGTCGATACCTTGCGGGATGGAGCAGCCGTCTCATAACTTGCTTGTCGGCTTCTGAGAAACCTTGTTACTTACGAAAGTATCAAAGGCGATGATCTCCTCGCGCACGACGCTCGAGAATTTCCCTATCGACCGGAAACGAGGGATTGAGTGGGCGAAACATTTTGGCCGTTTGCCCGTCATGCTCGTAGAGATTGACAAAGGCATTGCCCAGGGATGGGCGAATGTACATATTCCTACGGCGCCATAGATCAGCTCGCTCTTGCCATTTTTCTTCTGAGAACCATGCAGTTACCCATTTCATAGGTACTACCTGTCTTGCGGCGATGTATTTGGACGGTCGAGCACCCTCTCCGAACCAGAATTCGAACTGACGGAATTGATCTGCCGCAACACATGGCGGATTGGCGATTCTGCCGCGAGCATCAGCGCACGTGAAGAAACCATCCGTCCGATTGGAGCCACATAACTTTTGCAAGATCTCCTTGCGATCTTGAGGGGCGTGATACTCGTGCAACTTGCATTGGTAGAGGAATTGATGTCCCATGTCCTGAGAGAACCGCGGGTAGACCTGGAGACCATAGCCAACTACAGTGTTCTCCCACGACCAACCTAACTCTCTGCAGTTGTCCGATTGCGCGTACCGTGGCTCATGATGTTCTGGACTCAGCCAAAAATTGAAGGCGTGAGCGAATTCATGCACTAATGTCATTGCGAACAGGAACATGACACGATATACCTCGTCATCCGGTGGTTCGTCTCGTCGCTGAAAGTAGGTCAGCCAGCTGCTGTTCATAACGATGACCGGTTGGCCATATCCCTGGCGGGCTGAGCGACTCACTCGAGGCCAATGTCCGTTGCAATGTCGCACGTAATGAGGGAGACATTCTATAGAGCCCACCGTCCGACCGTAGTCGAGCCGGACCTCGTAAGAAGGCTCGAACATGAAAGTGGTCACTTCGCCGACAGCACGGATGATCTCTCTTACTTCAGGTATCGCCGCATGGCTCGCCGAAAAGGAATTTGGTCGAATGTAGGTGCCTGCTCGATCCCTGACTCTGTCACCGAACGCAACGTGAGCAAACCATGCAACAGGATAACGTTCCATCAAGAATCGGGAAGCCAGTCTGAATGCTGGTCTCATCTTTGCGGCGACATCCTGACTGTATTGCTCTGGTCCGACGACCCAGCGCTCATCGAACATAGGCAACACCTGATTGCTTAAGCTGGGTGCACGATGCCTGGCGTGTCGGTCAAAGCCACCAGAAGCCTTGATGTGATTGTCATACTCTGTGAACGAGCCAAAGCACCGTGTTTCGTTGATATCAGTGTCGGACATGGCGAATGCTTGTGAGTTTCTGAGGTATATTAAGCTTGAGAGAGGACAATATGGGTTATATATGATCAGCAGGTACTATGACTACGTGACAGCTCATTAGCAGCCTGTGCTCACAACAAGTATTGCGCACTAGCGCGAAAGTCACATGAGCAGCACTGCTCCTTCCGCCACATGCTCATTACATATGTGACTCACTGCTGCGACACTCTCGCTCCATGTACCGCGTGTCTCAGACGCATCACATGTCCCGGCTCCAGCCTCCTCTCACAGCTTCGCCAGCTGTCGAGCCGATGTCACCCATTGCTGCACCTCTGGCTGCTTCTCATAATCGACAGGAAAAAACTTTGGGCCCAGAATCTTCTTCTGCACCTTTCCCGTCACCGTCTTGGGAAGCTCACCATTGACAATACGCAAAAGCGTGGGCAACTTGTACCCTGCCAGCCGTTCACGTAGGTCGCGGCGCACATCAGAGATGGTCAGCATGGACTCTGTGTTACCATGCGTTTCCACAAACGCATCAGTCAGCTCCTCTTCTTGAAGCGACACCAGCGCAGCGACGCGCTGCCCAAACTCCTCGTCTGCGACACCCACGACCATTGCTTCTGCAATGTAAGGCAAACCAAGCAACTCACGCTCAATGTCGAGCGCGGAGATCTTGTACCCTCCTGACTTGATGATGTCCAGAGATGCCCTACCAACAATAAAGTAGTACTTGCCCTCCCTCCGAGCGATGTCACCTGTCCGAAAATATCCATCTTCGTTATGGGCTCGGGCTGTAGCCTCGGGGTCGTGAAGGTATTTCGAGAACATGTGAGGACTCTTGACCAGCACTTCGCCCTCCGAGCCATCGGACAGTTTCACGTCGATTCCGCTCGCGACTTCGCCAACGGATCCATCTGGAACTTTCTTGTCGTCTAGGCGAACCTTGAAGATGGCTCCAAATTCGGTCGCACCATACCGCTGGACAATCTTTTTCTGCATGAGTGTAGCCCAGAACTCGCTCAGTGGCTGAGGCAGCGCCGAAGTGCCGCAGAGGCACGCACGAAATTGCCTTGCGCCTGCAATATACGAGGCCAGCTCCCTAGGCGGTAGTTTCTGCAGCGTGCGCTGGTAGTGGCGTCTCATGCGCATATAGATCGTCGGTACGCCAGAGAAAAAGGTCAAACGCTGACGGGAATCCACGGCACCCTGTCGCCACCTCTCCCACATCCACACTTCGTCGAAGCCGCCGCTCCGGAACTCAATACGGCTCCCCGAGATGAGAAACGGAAAGAAGTTGATACCGACGCCGGTTGCATGGTGCACGGGAAGAACGTGAAGCATGACATCGTCCTCGTTCAGTCTGTAGTGGTCTGCCACAGACAGAGCGCAATCGAACACGAAAGAGCGCCGCATGACAGCTCCTTTAGGGGACCCAGTGGTGCCGCTTGTGAATATGACGACGCCCGGAGCATTTTCCTCCAATGGACGATCGGACGATATCAGAATGTCGGCTGGATCGAGCGTCGGTGTATATGTACAAGGTCCAATAGGCACGCCCCGAAAGTGGACATTGCTGGTTGATGCGATCCGTTTTTCCAGGTCACAGCACTTCTTTAAGTCGAACGAGCTCACAAGCACGAGAGCCGACTTCGATTTCTCCACGAAGTAGGCTGCCTCTTCTACGGGTAGTGCTGGAGTAATGGGCACAGCTGCGGCCCCGAGCGCCAGCACAGCCAACATGGCAACCGAGTACTCGTAGCCGCCAGCGGCGACAATGGCTATGTATACCTCATCTCTCCGTTCAAGCGCTTCGAGTGTCGCGGTATCGATGGTATTTACAACTGTCTCGCGCAGAGCAAGAACGTCGGACAGGAGCTCTATGTGTGTTCTCTGGTGATTCGAACGGACATCGTCGATTGCGATACGGGCGGGAGTGCGACTCGCATATCGGAGAAGTCTACCGAAGAGCGGCTACATATTGAAGCACGTTAGCAGAGGTCTGGGTGAACAGAGCAACGTGGCGTGTACTGTATTGGGCAGGACGTTGTAGCCAGTGTGTGGGCACACCATGAACGCTCTGTCCTCCATTGTCCTTCGATAACGCGCTCAGAGACGACAAAGTACGCACATCAACTATTCGAGATGGAGCGCCATGACAGGGACAGGTCACTGGACATGGCGTCCTAATGGCGATGTCTACACCTAGGGACACGCCGTTGACGAGTCAATTGGAAGTGCCAAAGTGTCTGGTAAATGTCGGCAACGCCTGCTCCCTGTCCTGGTCCGCCCGACAGGATCGCGGGGAAGACCCTAGACGGTACCCCGCAGCCCTGCCACCCGCGATAACAGCCTCACAAGGCTGCATTATCGCTTGCGTCACCTCGCTCGATGCTGTAACGGTACCGTTGCACACTCTCACGACATTCCGGTCACCATTGTTGTGGTCGCGCGCGGCTGATGTACAACGAACGGGGGCGCCTTTGTTCACGGCGCCTTTCCCAGCACGACGGTGCCCAAGCAGCTCACGCCCAAGAAATTGAGTGGCCTCAACCGGTGCTTGCACACATGCTGCACACATTGCGGCGCGTCGAGGCATAAACATCGGCACGAAGGTCCGTGCCTATATGTGGACGGCACGGCGTGAACCACTCTTCGAACAGCAGCGACCAGGCAGGCATCCCGGCCAGGTGTGTTTCTTTTGTCGACCTTTTATGCTCCGGATGTTTTCTCTGTTTCGCGCGCAGAAGCCGAACCATAGCCCCAATCACCTGCTTCATCCTTGACCAGCCAGAGCAGAGGCGGTCGTACACGTGTGCCACCATAAATACTTCGTACGCCTGCATGAGGGCCTGCGCGGCTCAATATCGAGACGTCAGACGCGTCGCTTGCTCGTCTGTGAAGCTAGTGGTCTACAATTATGGAACAAGTTAGTCGCACAGGGACCGACCGTCGCAGCGTGCTTCCCGTTCCGTTGCATCAATATGCCATATCGCCAGGCTTTCCGAACTGCCCGCCTGTCTCGTTGGGATCGTTGAGACGTGGGAGTAGTCATAGCAGGGCCGACTGTGTTGGCAGAATCACGTTCTGGTGGACCCCTCATGAGACACTCCACTCAGCAACGTGTCTCCTCAAGACTGCAGCGCTCACAGGTCCTCCATTTTCGCTTACACAAGTTTGCGGGTGTCTCATTGCAATCCTCACCGCTATCTGAGGCAACAGTCATCATCTTGGGCGGACAAAGGACATTTGCGAATGCGCTGTGCCATCGGTCCATCCGGCCCACTCGCGATTGCGTGGGCATCTCCCACGCACCTGGTCGTAGGGCTAACTTGATGCCATTACCGCATGAGGCGACGGCGCGCGCTATTTCTACATGTCACGGTCCATCCTGTGATGCAGCGCGAGATGATGGGGCGTAATCTCGTGGCATCACATTCGTGGCTTACCACGATCGCTCGCATATCACAGCCGCGACCAATCCAGGCCCGATCGACCTCGCTGGCGCAATGCTGTGCCGCGAGCCTGCTGTATGCGACATCATCGCCGCAGATGCCTTGTCAGCCAGGCCAAGGCGACATGTCAGGGCCAAAAAAAAGAAGAGCTGTTGCCTGGATCCCCTGTTTAGCCAGGATATCGCTGCAAGAGGGGAACTTATTGATCCTTTCCTGCGACCTGCATTGTGTGCTGTCTTGAGGCCCCCTCTCAGCTGCCCCCGCCCTCAAGGCATGGACGTTGTGTGCTGTGAGTGCGGGAGGTTGTTGAGTGATGGCCTTTCCAGTACCAAGTCAGTGGGGCTCTGTGAACGTTCCCGCAGCACCGGCTGCATCTCGCCTGCATCCGCGAAGTGTTTGGCACCTCAGGCATGGTGGAGGCGGACGGGGGAGCGGGAGAACGAAACGGTGGGCGCACGTCAAGGGTCAGGCTCTCAGGGAGAGCAAAGCTTGGTCGGGGAGACGGGTAGGAGAGGCCCCTGGTGGCCCTGTCTGTTGCCGTTCGCAGGTGAGTCTAAGCGCCCGCCGCCAAACACTCCAATGTATCCCCTGCCGTTACACGACACACCCGAGGGCACCTTGCGGTGAAGGGTAAAATGACAGCTCTCGTGGTGTCCTCCTGCATGTTTGCTCATACACGCTCATGGTAGGGCGAGCCCGTCCCTGGGCCAGATATAAGTACATACTGACCAGCTGCAGGCCGGACAATGTCATTGCATTTCCCACCAACCCTGCGCAAGCCTTGGTTTACCGATTATCTCGCGAGCATCGCATCTCGCTCTTTCAGCATGATTTTGAGAGCAGCAACCCCCCCTCCCATGGACCGCAAGTCGTTCCACCTTTCCTTCCTAGATCAAAATGTTGTCCGTTGCTACACGCAAACGCTGTCCATTTTTCCCGTGAGCCTGACGTTCACCTCGATGACTATCTTCGCAGAACGCTGATTATGTTCAAGTTCCCTGACCAGACCGAAGCTGAGGCAGCCATCAAAGCTCTTGCTGGAGGGTTGCGCTTGACTCTGCGCCGGTTTCCTTTCCTTGCAGGAACACTCAGTTTGACCGATCACGAATCCGGCAAGCTTGGACTGGATTACCCAACTCAAATTACGGACGAGGACCTCAGTAAGCTGTTGCAATCCAAGCAGATTCCGTTCGATGAGAAGAGCTTTCCCTACACGTACGAACAGCTGCGGAAGGACGGCATGCCGTCGAGCGCATTTCACGCAGCCATGTTCGTGCCAGATGATTTTGTCGACTTCCCCGGTATTCCCGAGTTTGGTGAAGGCCAAGTGGACTTCAACATCAGCGATGCACCAGCCATGAGGTTGCAAGCATGCTTCATCCCCGGTGGCCTTGTGTTGAGCATGTACATCCACCATAGCGTCCTAGATTTCTCTGGCAACGCGACGTTCTGGACTGTATTCAGTGCGAACGTGTCCAAAGTATCGGGGCTTCGTGAGATCGATCCTGACGAGCTCTTCGGTATGTATCGACCATTGTCTTGCCTCCACATCACTGACTCCGTTAGCTCCCGTGAGCGTTGCCGAGCAACAATCATTGATGCGAGAGAAACTCGAAGCGCGTATCCCCTCGTCTTCCAACAAGATAGACAAGCCGTTAGCGGATTGCTACTGTGACGGGGTCTTTGACTACAAGCGCACGCTACCTGCAGATACGCCATGTACACAAAAGCTGTTTGTGATACCGGCTGCACCCATCCGCGCTTTCCGCGAAAAACTTCGAAAGGACTTTCCACCCGAGGATCCTCCAACCATGTGCAACGTACTCGCGGCGTTGGTATGGACTCACGTGACGCGCGCAAGAGGTGATAGGCTGTTGCAAAACGGCCTCAACGAGACCAATATAGGCATCGCGACCGATCTACGACGGCGACAACAACCGCCCGAGACTGCGGAGTATATGGGTAACATGGCGCTCTTCTCGAAGGGAACCCTGAACGTCGCAGATCTGCTGGACGAGGACTGGTGAGAATCCCTCTTTCGTCCCTTTCCCCCTAGCCTCGTGTAACGACAACTGCATTAGTGACTCTAGGCTGTATTCTTCCCGCCACCCCAGCAAACAAGCTGACAACAACCGCAGTGTAACAACAAAGACTATTCTTCGCGTCATCAGGAAAATCAAGAGCACCATCGGCAAGGTCAATAATGATTGGATTGCGAGGCAGATGGTATTCTTCAAGTCGATCGAACGCATAAGAGACACTGAATGTGCTCTCGCGCTGCGATTCGGTGCGGATATATACATCACTTCGTGGCTGAACTTCGCTGCAGACCTTCGCTGGGGTATACCTGGTACCGATCTGGGCACAGAGTCACTGGACGGAAGGGCCGAATTTATCAGGCGCCTGTACAATCCGAGCGATGGTGGCATGATCTTCCTCCCGCGCAGGAGGAAACCTGTTAACGGTGCTGAGGCGCCATTCGAGATCCTGGTGCGCCTCGCAGATGAGGACATGGATCGAGTCCTGAACGAAAAGGATGGTCTCAAGAAATGGGCAGACGCTGTGATCGATTGATGTTGCATCGATCGGCAGCGGGGAGTAACGGGTATATGAAGTTTTGAGCCTTGCAAGGCCATTGTGCGTGTCGAGGAGCGGTACACTGTGGATGAAACGCTACTCCTTCGTGTTTGCATTGCGGAGCATCTGGTATTTGGCATTTTTGACCGGCGTCAGCTTGGGTCTGGACATCTGATATCCCTGTACAATTACAATCGGTCTTTGTGAGGTACGGTGTCTTACAAAGAGGAATTTTCGGTGTTTGCTGTTACTCAATTTCTGTACTGCTGTGCATCAGCTGCCTATATGACGTATAGTGTCAATTTCAAGTTGCATTGCTGTGATCACATCAGAGCATGAATTGCAAGATCCGTACGCTTCTGCTTTTATGATTACTGAATCGTACTTGGAGGCCCCTTCCCAGATACCGAGAATTGCCCCCGCACCACCGGCTTCTGTTTCCGTCTCAGCCCCGCCATGTGATGAGCATCATAGCGAACCCCAGATGTGCCTTTCCACTGCAACTTCCGCCAATACCGAGGCAAGCAAGACGCAAGACATCTCCGCATTATTGCCGGATGGCTTCCAGGTTCAAAAGGCATGATGCGAGCTCGACGCCAACTGCCTGCTACGCATCGCCCAGCGACGACTCATCTCGCGTTTGGTGCCCTCGCCACGCGTTAAGCGACCACCTACATTATGCCAGACTTCACCGATCAGCTCAAGCCAGCTCACGATGGCACAGCAACACTCCAAGCCGAGCGCGACGGGTCAGCAATAGACGCCACGCAATTGGCCAGGCACCTTCTAGCTCGTGATGGATTCCTGGAGCGGCAAGCCAAGGTGCTGAAGGTCCTCAGTAAAGAGAAGCTGTTCGACAAGGACCAACAGCTGAACCTATCACGACCAGAACGATACCATCTAGGACTAGCAAGAGCAAAAGCAATCCAACGCATCATCAGACGCGAAGGCTGGGATCATGAGGACTACAAAATGGCCGAGTATCTCAACGACGAGATGTCACCGTACTTCTTGCACATGTCCATGTTCGGTCAGTATGCGTGCTTTTTCTGTGTGACGAAGGCGTCAAGCTGACACCGCCACCACATGCGATAGTCACCACAGTCAGGGAACAGGCATCAGAAGAGCAACAGTCATACTGGATGCCTCGCATTCTGAACTATGACATTATTGGCTGCTACGCGCAGACTGAGTTGGGTCACGGCAGCAATGTGCGTGGACTCGAAACGCATGCAACATGGGACCCCGTCGAGAAAGAATTTGAGATCCATAGCCCTCACCTCACGGCTAGCAAATGGTGGAATGGGTCCATGGGTAGAACTGCCACGCATGCTGTACGTCCTCACAAGCGCCGCGTTTTGTGACACACACACGGCACGACTCCCAAACTTAATTTCTAACAAAGATGGCCTGCATAGATCGTGGTCGCACAACTCCTGTTGCCCGGGACGAATGACCCGACCAATCTTTCCAGTCACGGCCCACAAACCTTCATCGTGCAGATTCGGGACATGAAGACACACCAACCGCTTCCAGGTATCGCTGTAGGCGACATCGGCCCGAAGTACGGTATGTAAGCTCCCGTTGCCTCCTAATAATGCGCCCTGGAGCTGCTCGGACGCATTGTTGTATGGTGCAGTCCTCATGCGCCATCATGCAAGGAGAACTGGAGGTGACAGAGAAACATGTTTTTTTCGCCGCATTTCAATAACGTCGCGACCAATTGCTAACGGCAGACTAGGTTACGCTTCCATGGACAATGGATACATGCTTTTTAATCATTTTCGTGTCCCCAGATCAGCAATGTTGTCCCGCTATGCAGAAGTCTCCGACGAGACAGGCACTTTCATTCGCACGGGACATTTGGCCGTCGTGTACGGTTCCCTCACTTTTGTTCGTGGCCAAATCATCATGCATGCGCGCCTTGTCCTCGCGCGGGCCGTGACCGTTGCAGTCCGCTACTGCTCCATCCGGCGACAGTTCAGGGATCGAGATTCAAAAAGTGTACACGACAAAGAGATGAAGGTCTTGGACTATCCCACAGTGCAGATCAGGATACTACCATTGCTTGCCACGACGTTTGCCCTGCACTACACTGGCGAGTACATGTATGAACTTTATCGAAAGAGCCGAGACACTATTGAGACAGGCGACTTCGGGCCGTTGGCAGAGTTACACAGCGCCAGTAGCGGACTGAAGAGTTTGTGTACCATGCTCGCGGCTGACGGCATCGAAACATGTCGACGAGCAATGGGCGGCCATGGTTTCGGTGGGGGCAGTGGGCTAGTGGGGCTCAATTCGGATTATCTATCCAAGCCAACCGTTGAAGGCGACAACTGGATGATCACACAGCAGGTGGCTGCGTACTTGATCAAGAAGATGGCAGAAGCGGTGAAGCACCTGAACGCTGCACCCAAGGACCCCACTGACGAGCTCTTCCAATACTATATGAAGAACAGGGGCCACCGCATACCACAGACAGTGATGAAGAAGGACGGGTCTATCGATGATCAGGCCATAGTCGAAATCTTCCAATGGCGAGCTGCAGATCTATCGTACCGCGCGTATCAAGCCCGAGAAGTCGAGAAAAAGGGTTGGACAAAGCTAATGATACAGCTTCACAGCCTTAGCCGCGCGTACTCGGAACAGATCCTCGTCTCAAACTTTTACAATTCCTTCAACGCCACGACGAGCTTGAGCTCTCCTACCCCTGACGTCCTGCGGACCTGCTTTAGGCTGTACGCCCTATACACGCTCGATCAGTATGCGTCGTCATTCACCATGACCACGGCTGTTACACCCGAGTCGGTGTACATACTGCAGGACACAATATTGGAGCTCATGGCGGAGCTCCGACCCCATGCTGTGAAACTGGTTGATGCGTGGTCGATCCCGGACTGGTTGCTTAATAGTGCGCTTGGCAGGAGCGATGGAAAGGTGTATGAAGAGTTGTTTGATATGGCGCATCGTAGGAATCCGCTGAACAAGGTGACGTTCAATCCGGACTGGAGGAGCGAGGAGATTGTGCTGGGGAGTGGGGATGGGGGGAAGCATTTGCTTGCGAAGCTGTAGTGAGGTAGTTGAACGTTGGATGTACTGAAGTTACTGTATGCTCAATGTCATCTGCCAGTGTTGAGAAGGGATCTGGATTACCCGTAGTGACCACATTTGACCTTAAGATCTGTGATGTTCGCAATGGAGGAGCTCAAAAAGTGTCCTCGCCGCTTTTGAGAGACTAAGTCTGCTCCGCGCCGGACATCGTCTGGTTCGCTATCACGAAAGCCTAGTATAATATGTAGCTACATTGTCTTCAACAACGACAGCGTATTCTACAATTCAGACTGCGAGCGTGATGACAGAACTTTTGCATCCATCCTCCAACTCCGACTAAGTAGATCGTGGGAATTTCTTATGACTAGTCTCGCCGTACCTTGCGAGGAGAACCACCGCGAGAGATAATCCCTTCCCAAGCTCATAGACCTAGGCCATGCCTACCTCGTTGGGAAGAGTGTGGCGCATTATGTCGATTGAATTGCTTATGTATACTGTTGGCAACTTGGCAATGGCAAGGTGCTTGGGGAAAGGGGTTATAAGGATACATCTGCATGCTGAGCTTGAGGGTTGTAAGCGGTGGCTGTGGGAGGATAAGTTTCTGGATAAGGCCATGAATCCGCCGAAGCGTGAGTGTCTTACCAGCATATCGAGATACTACGAAGCAGAGGTGAAAAGAGTTGGTAACACAAACTCGTGCGTTTGACTCTGCCACCTGTTCCATGATTGCTGAGGTGACGTCGAGAATACAGCCTGATCGTGTATAGTTAATAGCATCTGGTTGATTTATTGACGATGGATGGCCACGATGCAATGGCAACAGGTCGTCCGGAGAGTCTGGCTTTTGCTATATATTCTCCGGGGACGAGATAAAGACTTGATTGCAAATCATATATCAAATCGATCGTACTGCGTAGCATTCTGAGCACTGAAGATAGCCCCGAGGTGATAATGAGCAGTTCGAGCGAAGTCGAACAACGTTCTACTGCACAGATGCAAGTCCATCCTTCGAAGGCAGAAAGTCCTCACACTTACGCGTCTACGCAGTACAATGGAGAATGGAAAAGGGTTCCCCTTCTTGTGTTTACCTCATGAGCTCCGCAATGCTATCTACGAGATGGTAACAAATAATGGCGCGGTGCATATACGTAGCGCCACCAGACGAGGGCAATTTCAACGTGGCGAGACACCGATTTGTGCGCAGCGAGGAGCTCTCGCGCTTCGTCAGACTTGTCACCAGATACGCGATGAGGCGAGCTGTTTTTTCTTCATGAATACCACGTGGGACTTTTATGGACCGGGGTGGGAATCGCCGTGGGGATGGAACGTAGCTGAGACGACGAAGCCTCCGGCGATGAGACTGAGAGTAATGTCTGTATGCTCGGAGGATTCTAGGAAACATGCGTGGGCTCTGCTTGCGTGTGCAGCTTGGGTGTATCTGTAATGGTGTATGTTGGTGGTCATCTCACGAACAGTGCTCTTCATATATGTACTAGTTTGACATGAAGGAATCGAGGTGAGTGGATTGGAGGTGAGCTTTATAGCTAGATGTAGACTGCACGATGGGATTCGCGCGCGAGTGCCAAGCCGTGCGTTTGCACCTTCCTGCCCTCGGAGGAGAATACCTCGTGACTTGCACCACACTGTCACAATTGTCTCTCCTACAGTCGGTATACTTTGCTCGCCGCCCCAAACTCGTCCAAACAGCCCATCCGACGCCATGGCGACTACCGTGGCTGAGGGAAGCGAGACTGCTGATGCATTGGGCATTGAAGAGATGTATGTGGCTGGCACTGCTAGAGATCATGACTTTCACTCACTGAGGTTTATAGTACCCGCAAGAACCAATTCTCCCCTCTGCTACGCTTGCCCGCCGAGATCCGCAACGCCTCTGGGGTTATGCATTCGCTGAACGCACAGTCCGAGTCTGCTTAATAATAGGCCCAAACCGAAACCAGCGCCGGAAGCAGCGAAGTGCCATCGCCGTGCTCCAGGTCTGTCGCCAAATGCGTCACGAAGCGCGTGGTGCATTCTACGATTGTGTCTTGTTCAAGTTCAGACCTGGCCTTATTCGGGTTAAGAGCCTTGAGATTCTGGACTCCGAGCTCTACCGCAGTGTTCAATTAATCGACTTCAACTATGGCGCTAGTTGTATCATCTACGACATGGCCATGGGGACCGACGGGTGGTCGGAATGTCTCGAAAAAAAGTTTCTTGCGAGAGAAGGCTTTGGGCGCATGCCAGGTCTCAAACATGTCTATATGCATCTTGGCCGCCTAGTCCTCCACCAGGATCGTGAAAAAGCACTACTTACAGCCTTCGTCCGTCGCATGTTCGAAGACCAGAAATTGCTGGTTGATATTTCATAGTCGAAATGATGGTATCCTCGTCGGTAACCATGCTCAGACTTGCTGCTTTCGAGACGACTTGAGTGGAGCTGAGAAGAAAGGCAGAGCGATGGATATCAGGCAAAAGCGCACGAGGCCAGAATTACTGATGCAGGCTTGGACCTATGTACTCCCCTTGGCCAGAAGACAGAGTTGGTACACTTCTATGAAAGGATGAGAATGGAGAGCCAACCTGAGTGAATCAGGGGATTAATGGATTTCATGCGTCTTGTCCACTTTGTTTGTCTACGTGAGGCTTATCAAAATGTGTCAAGAGATTTTGTTTATCTTCTACAAGCTCATTACCTTTAATTTGGGATTGTTGTTTCGAGAAATTATCAGAGCAAGACTTGACGCTGAGACAAGCAACTCCGTGTGCTGGTTGAAAGGAATTGTAGCACCCTGTAGGCGTGGTGTGGTCCTTCCATCTGTCAACCGTGTCTGTGCGGTGTTGGAGTGGCGAGACCCCGGGATGGAGGTTTTGGTGGATTCAATGATGACCATAAGGGTCATTAACGCTAGAAGATGTGATGAATTAGACATCGAGGAGACTGGGTGGGTGAAAGCGCATGTTGAGGAAGATGAGGAGTAAGGTCTGGGTTCCGAGATGGGAGTGAGTCTGGGAAGCCTCCGTGGCCATCTTCTTTATCAGACAGCGAAAGTCTCATTGTTACCATTGATCAAGTAAGCAGCCTATATCAAGGCCTGGCTCACGTCAATTGATTGCGCATCGCAAATAGACATCTTGACAAGCCTTCATCGATACAGGCCAACTAACGGCATTCTGACTTGAGCGCTTGAGCATTCTTAGTACTAATTACTTGCTTGCTGTTAGGATATAAGAAGCAGCTTTGGGCACGCGTTGCGATTCACATTTTCGCATCACACGCCCAAGGTCTATTTCATGCACAAAAAAAAACGAGGCAGAAAAAGAGAGGAGCTCGCCGTCAAGCGCGAGTATAATTCGACCATAATTTTAGGTGAAATTCTGACGGCAACACAGCACGAAGAGAAATCAGAAGGAGTCAACGTATCTCAGGCTGCTGAGATACGCAACATGATCTACAACTACGTTTGCGAGGACGAGATCATAATTCTAGAAGTCTACGGAACCAAAGTCCAACGCTCGTTGTCAGACAAGAGTGTTTCTAGTATACTTCATATATGCCGCCAAATTCGCCACGAGGTGCTGCCCATCTACTTCCAGCATGCTGTATTTCAGCTCCAGCCAACGTTGATATGTAATTCTATGGTTCCTATTGCACGAATAGACAAAGATACGCGCAACGCTATCAAGACCATTAGAATATGCAGTAAGCAAAGGCTACACTGACCGGCGCAGTTGGATCAGGACCAGTTCAGCCATAATCGCGTGTACGGTGTGGCGGTGCCGAGCTTGGAGCTCATAGAGACGGAAGTTTTCTCCTTCTTCTCTACCTTCATCTTTACGTATAGGAAGGTGGATGGCATCTGGACACGGAACTCTTCATGAACGTGTGATGGAGTGCACCAAGGACAACTGTGAGTTGGGGGAGGCGGTGTTTGATGCAGGACTTTCAAGAGAACTACGTCAAATGTAATAGTGACAATGTAGGACACCGTCCCTCACAGGGTCAACAACTGCTTTGATCTTGTTACCTTACAGCCTCATGGTCGATTTGTGATTCTGGCACGTGTGATATGATTCTGATTAGGCACGGACGGAGATTGTGTATGCTTGCTACGAAAATGATGTAACTGGTAGCAAGCACTTTTAGCCATATAACATATACGACAGGCGAGCTGTACACTTACTGTTCTTTCCCTAAGAGCCTCCACTCTTTCATCGGACACCTGCATACTGCATTCATCATGGGCAATGGACAACAGTTTGAGAAAACTGCTTCCAACGACATCGTCTCTTACACAGACATGTGAGCAAACAGCCCCGTAGATGCCGCAGACTTGTTGATGATCAATCAGCACCATTACCAACCAGCTCGTCTCCCCTTTTCTAAAACTTCTAGCAGAGATACGCAACTTGATCTACACGTACTCTTGCGTTGAAACTGTTATACATATTCGAGTTGGTCGACATATCCCGTACAAAGCACGTCCTCGAAAGTATAAAGGTACTCTGGGGCTGTTTCGCACATGCAGTCAGATTCGAAAAGAGGCATTGCCCATGTTTTTCGTGCACACCACCTTCAACCTTGGGAACTTTCACAACGCAAATGACCTTCAGGAAAAGATCGATCCGACTACACTCCATGCAATCAAATCGATAAGGTTGGTCTCGGGTAGCTGACATTTTCCGGATCATTGCGTCGACAGTCCGCCCGAATTTACCAAAGGTTTCTTGTTCGGCGTGCCTTTGCCTAGTCTGGACCATGTTCATGTGCAGATTCTTCGCCACGGCGTCTATCAGCACCGACACTACTATTCGCAAGAGGATGGATGGTATTTCAGGACGGTACGGGAATCTCCACGTTCGCAGGGGGATGGATGGTGTTTCATGAAGACATGGGAACGTTCACGTAGGATTGATATGTCATAGAATATCTGATTAAATCGCCACCTGATCGAGAACATTATGACCCGTGCGTTCTCTTATGTGCTTCGATGCTGCTTCTTTGCGAAGAACATTATGATGGAAGGCAGCGTCGGTGAGTCATGGTGAAGACTGAGTGTTGAAAATTGGAATCCGAATTCGAGGTGACTGCACGTTGTGATAATGAAATGTGATCGCGTCATACGAGTTTGAGTATGCTTGCTCCAATGCTGGCGTGACAAGCAAGCATTGCTTCTATATGATATATATAGCACATGGATATCACACATATTTTTCTCGCTCGTGGTCAACAGATATCAGCTCATCTAGGCTTTTCACACTCACACTCCCGCGTAACTTCTTACAATCATGGAAGTCCAATTCACGCATAACAAAGCCGCGCGTAAAAGGAAGCTAGCTCGCCTTAAGATGTAAGTATGAACAATATATCGTCATCAGAAAATACCTAACGATGCAAGTACGAAAACAAACCAGCTGGTTTCGTGGTTCCTCAAGCTTCCATCAGAGATACGCAATGAAATCTATAAGCTCACATGCATCAACGGGCCCGTCAAAGTTCGACTTCATCCATCAGCTAAAGGCTACAAAGGCGCTTCTGGCTTGCTACATACCTGTCGCCAGATTCGTTTCGAGGTGCAGCCAATCTTCTACCGCCACACCATCTTCAACCTTGGTATGCCCAGAGAAGAGATCGGCAAGATTGACCGTCTTACTCGCGAACACATCAAGTCGATTGGATTAAACCTCAGTCTTGTGCAGTACCTAGGGTCCAGGGTACTGTATGCTGCAAATTCCGAACGGGCCAGGCTGTACCGAGCGACAGCGGAATTCGGCAAGTCGATGCCGAATATCGAGCATTTGTATGTTGAGGTGGATGAGCTAGTGAAATGGGAGGCTCACAGACTGCGCCATGGAGAAGATCTCAGGATACATTCTAAGATCCAGCATGTACAGATCCACTATCAGCAAAGTAAGAGGGAATCGGAGTAGCACGAGTACGCGGAAGAGAATGTGTGAAATGTGGCCATCCCGAGCGCGGTTGAGGAAGGACTTTTTGACTCCAGGACAGGGTGCATGGCAAGATTCTCGTCATCCGCGCGCTCAAAATTGTTGAGGTAGACAAATGTAAAGCTTCGTCACGAAGTTCCACATCTATCGATGCGGTCTGTGTGAGGCCAACGTCACTCTCGACAATCGTTGATATTGTGATGATAAGATTGGGGAAAGCTGCAAATTGTATCAGTGAAAGGTGATCACGTCACCCCGAGTTTTAGTGCGAGATTTAAGGATTGACTACTCCCGCCCAGGCACTCACTCATCTGTCAACTCACAATCTCTTCTTCAACTCCCAGGACCCGCGCGTCAGCCGCCAACCATGGACAACGAAGATCAGAACGGCAGCTTTGCCTTCAGCGACGCCAGCGTCCGAGCAGACATGTAAGCGCGTGTACTCCTCCAGAGACCCAGATATACTAATCGCGAGTCAGCACCAAAAATAATCAGCTAGTATCGCCATTTCTGAAGCTTCCAGCCGAGATACGGAATGCCATCTACAAGCTCGCCTGCGCAGATGACATCATCATGGTGCGTCGGTGCGAACCAAAGAGCAATCGTGGGGCCTGCGCACTCCTGCATACATGCCGCCAGATTCGCTTCGAGCTGCTACCGATCTTCTACCGTCACGCGACGTTCTGCCTAGAGCAGCTGGCTCCAGGTGCCATTGAAAGCGGTTTCTATCCTTTCACTGGTACATCCATCAAGTCGGTCGTGCTATACGACGACTTCGAGGTAAGATCGGCTTCCTTTCGAGATCAAGAATCCCGTAAGCTAACAAAGTATTGAGTGGAAACAAGACGTTCGCGACTTCGGCCAGTTGATGCCAAATGTCGAGCGGATATATGTCCAGCTCAACGGGTGGGACTGGAGACTTCGGCAATGTTTCTCAACGATTGTGCTGGAGATGCAGGAACAGAAAACGGTAAGGACAGTCCGGACCCTCTTGGGCAATCAGCGCGTGAAACTTCACTACAGACTCCAGAGAAAGACGTTAAGGGGGACAGTGTTGGATGACAGCGAGGTTCCAATATGTTGAAATACGAGGAGCAGGCTTCCTGGGCTCACTGAAGAGTCCGAATCCAGTTAACGATAGCGACGAGGAGGGATAGAAGAATGGGATTGTCGTCAGCGATGTTCGGCCTAGCAAAACTTGGGATTAAGGTGAAGGGTATTTGTGCTGATGCTATATCAACGTACCCGACATCTGCGACCACTGCAATCGTGAGCACACATTTCAAAACTGAATCTTTTGCATGGACATATTGTAAGAGACACGAGCGCGTGACGGCCGCATCACTGTAATCGTGTCGTGAATCCCCGACCCCACAAACGACGCTAAAATCGAGTCCCGCTTACATAATCTCGAGTCTCATTGACGACTTTGCCTAAGCCATCGAATATCAATGATATCGCATCACACCCGCAAGCGACATTGCACTTCTGAATTTGTTAAAACTAAAACCTCAACTCATCAAAATCACGACTGCGAAGTTGCACTTTGAGGAAGAGCAAGGAACAAGACTTACCCCACACATCCTCGAAAATGGACATTCGTGTGCTCCGGCCGTCGGATATCCCGCACGTGCAACTCGCCAACATCACGAATCTGCCCGAGAATTACTTTTGCAAGTACTATCTGTACCATGCGATGAGCTGGCCGCAGTTGAGCTATGTGGCTGTTGATGTAAGTTTATTTACGTCGTGCAGTATGATTGAGGAAAGAGCTGGAAACATGGAAAGAAAGGGAAAGATTCCGTAAGAGGATGGAACAAATACAGCGAGGCAACTGGGATACATTTTTTGGCGTTTTGAACGTGGGCGAAGACCCAAGCATTCAGGACAGCAGCTCGGACGGGCGCAGAGCGACACGTGACACGCATCTTCACATACGATAGCTCTCGATCATGCTTCCTCTCAACATCAACATCATACCCAACTTCTCACAAGGACATATTCTCTGACTCGACATATTACAGGTCTCCCGCCCCCCCAAAACTCCCTACGACCCACCCAAGATCGTAGGCTACGTCCTCGCCAAAATGGAAGAAGAGCCCGCCGACGGCGTCCAACACGGCCACATCACTTCCCTCTCCGTAATGCGCACTCACCGCCGCCTCGGTCTCGCCGAGAAATTGATGCGGCAATCACGTACGTCAATGAAGTCACCACAACCCCCCTCCCCCACTCCCAAAGTAAAATAAACCAACCCAAAGAGCACGACATCACTAACCTCCCCCATCCAGAACGCGCCATGGCCGAAACCTTCGCCGCGCACTACGTCTCCCTGCACGTCCGCGTCTCCAACACCGCCGCGCTACACCTCTACCGCGACACGCTGGGCTTCACCGTCGACAAAGTCGAGGCCAAGTACTACGCCGACGGCGAGGACGCGTACAGCATGAAGATGGAGCTGGACGAGCTCAAGGAGCAGCTGCGGGATGAGGAGGATGGGATTTTCGGGTCTGAGGGAAAGGATGAGGGCGAGGCGGTGGGGAGCGAGGGGAAGGAGGAGAGGAAGACGAAGGTTAAGGTGGGGAGGAGTAGGGGGGTGGTGGATTTGGTGGAGAGGAATGAGGCTAGTGCTGCTGCTTAGATGGGGGGTGGGTGCTGAGTAGGTACGCAGGTATGGGTGGTGTGAGTGAGCAGGGCGGGCGGAGATATGGGTAGAAAAAGTATGGGTATCATATTTGTCGTTCTATCTCGTGCGTGTGTGCGTGCGTGCTAATATCTAAGTGGTAAAACGCCTGGTGTTTATGCAAAAAGTGCTTCACGTCCTCCCCTCCATATCGTCGTCAGATTCGTAATCATATCGTCGCATCGCTTCACATCAGTCCGCCGAGGACTACCTTCCCCACCCCGCCAACCTCACTCTTCAGCCCCGCTCGACAACTCTCTTCAAATTCCCGCACGACACCGGCGAGGATAATCTTCCGCACCCTCGCGTCCGCTTTATTAAACAGATCTCCGACTATACTCGGCACACCCCCACCCGCGCTCGACACGCTATCTGGCGAAGCGAGCATGCTCAGGATCCTGGTGTAGCAGTCGATCAAAACGTCACAAAGCGTCGCGAAGGTGCTGAAGAAGTCCGGGTCAAAGGGCAGCGAGGGCGTCTGGAGATGGGTGTACGACTCGTTCGGGAGCAGGTCGTTGTTCTCAGGGGGCGAGTCGAGGCCAAACGAGCTCTCACTGTTCGCGCTGCTGCTCGGCGTCAAGAGCGGATAGTCACCCAGGCCGGTGGCACTGCTGCTGCGTCGGCCCTTGCCTCCGAGATTCGAGCGCTTGAACATTTGTGGAAGGCGGGCGCGAGACAGCGAGCTGGGCGTGCTGCCGTCGGTGGGGTGAATGCTCTGGTATTGCTCGAATTCTAGGAGGAGGGCGTTGAGGGCGCGCAGGTAGTCGGAGGGCGAATTGGCGTTCAGGTCGAGAATGGTAGGCAGACTGAAGCCGAGGAGGAGGTAGTGTGTGGCGCGGCGGGCTTGGTTGCGGGGGCTTGAGGAGGGGAGGCGCGTGAGGTCAGACTTGGAGAAGAGGAGCGTGTTGAACCAGTAGATGCGGCCTTCGTGTCTGGAGGGTGTTAGTTGGGGTCACGCAAGGACGGATTCATATACGCACGCCTTGCGGAGATAGTCGAGAGTGGATATCCGCTTCGAGGCCATTTCTTGTATGTGCTGGAAGATGACATTCGGATTTGCACCATTCGGCAGCGGTATCGGCGCAGAGGGTGCGAGCTGTGTGTTTGCCTGGCGATTGGCCTGCAGAATGTCCTTCTGCGAGGGCGGGTGCCGCGACGACAACGGGACAGCCATGCCAAAGGGCGTTTTGGGCTTGTCGACGGCACTCAGCGGGCTCTTCTCGTACACCTGGGCGCCGTTTGTGCCGTCGGCCTTCACGTTCTCGCTGCTCTTCTGCTTGCTGCGCGCGAAGGTGGAGATGGAGAGGGTGGGCCGCGAGCCGTTGTTGGTGGCAGCGGCATTGGGGGTCTTCTCGGGGGAGTAGGTCAGCGCCAGGGTGGCAGACGGGGTCCTCCTGTGCGAGGAGGTGCTCGTGGTGCCGGCGGAGGTATTGGTGCGGAGCGAGGCGCTGCGGGACCGCCGCAGGGACGAGCCTATATCGGTCACGGACGACGCAATCGAGTGCCTGCTGTTTGGCTTGCGCTGCTGGGGCGTGGTGGGCACTTTGGGGCTGTCCTCGGATTGGCTGGGCACGTGAGGGGGCTCTTCTGGCGTGCTGGGCGGGAGGGCGATTGCAGGCGGCGAGGCGGTGGAGCGCGAGTGCGTGTACGAAACGGAGGCGCGCGAGCCTTTGGCGTGTCCTTTGCTGCCTTTGCCGCCAAAGAGGGAGGGGCGTCTGGAGAAGAAGCCGGAAGAGCTGCTGCTGCTGGTCGTGGGCGGCGGAGGGTTGTTGGCAGCGCTGTCAGCCATCGTTTATGCCCTGGGGGCTCTCCCACGGCGGTGGAGACTCCCGAAGATCCAATTTCAGGGGTTCAATGGGCCCGCTTCCGGCATGGCGGGGTGGCTTCTGTGGTGCGCCAGCAGCGACGGGCGCGGGAACGCGACTCTTATATGCGATGCGCGCAGCAGCGAGCGACACGAGATGGGAGAGGCGCCAGAAGCGTGTGTCTCTCGTCGAGGCGCCCCCCACGAGCAGTGCGACACCAATGAGTGAAGGCCGCCGACGCAGGAACCCTTTTGGCGCCTCCCACCAGGGCCACTCACGGCCTCGTCCGGCCACATCCCTGCGCCTTGACGTCCACTGCGCGCCCTGAGCGCCAGCCTGTTATCGATACGAAACTCCCGAGGTGAATTGCTTGGCCACGTGCACCAGCAACGACACCAAGATCGATTGATAGGCGCGCATCTGTCTGGCGGTGTGCACACTCCATCTGTCCCCTCCTCCGCCTCTCTCTAATTCCGACGTCTTGTCTTGACAGCCCCGCGCACCATTACTTGACCTCACCGACGTCATCATCATCGCAACCATGCAGCGCCGCCAAAGCGCACGAGTACGCCAGCGCCCGTCAGCAGTAGAAACATTATCTGACACCAGCAGGGAGAGTGGGTGCCCGCCGAGGGGGACTGGCCCGTCGCCCCGCAGCAGGACGTCGATGTTTCAGAGCAGCGCATCTGGGTCGACGGCTGCTTCGACTTTGCCCACCACGGTATGCCTGTCGTCTGTACAGAATGAAACACCCCGCGCCCGCTCACACTTCCCCCGCCAGGCCATGCCGGCGCCATGCTGCAGGCCCGCCAGCTGGGCACCGAGCTGCTTGTGGGCGTGCACTCGGACGAGGCCATCCTCGAGAACAAGGGCCCCACGGTGATGCGCCTCGACGAGCGGTGCGCCATGCCATGAGCTCCCCACTGTCGCCAGCACTGACGCCTACAGTGTCATGGCCGTCGAAGCCTGCCGCTGGGCCACCAAGGCCATCCCCAAAGCGCCCTACGTCACCTCGCTGCCCTGGATCACCCACTACGGCTGCCAGTACGTTGTCCACGGCGACGACATCACCTCAGACAGCGACGGCAAGGACTGCTACCGCTACGTGAAGGCTGCGGGCAGGTTCAAGGTCGTCAAGCGCACCCCCGGCATCTCCACCACCGACCTCGTGGGGCGCATGCTGCTATGCACCAAGTCGCACTTTATAACCTCGCTCGAGAAGAGGCTGTCGGGCGATGAGGGACCAGGTGGAGAGGCCGAGCGCCTCGAGACCGGCCAGGCTATGTTGCAGCGCATCAAGGACTATGCCACAGACTCGACAGGCCTCGCGCCGGGATGCGACGTCTGGTACTGGCACGCTTCGCGACCTGCCAAGCTACGGAGAACAACCACTAGCAATACTGTCCAGGCCGAGCGACCGGGTGCGGCCCGACAAGACACGACCGGCAGCATGAACCCCGTCAAGGAAGAGAAGGGCAAGTTCCACCAGCTTGTGCAGGGCAAAGGAGTCAAGCCTGGCCAGCGCGTCGTCTATGTCGATGGAGGATGGGATCTCTTCTCTTCCGGACACATCGAGTTCCTCCGACTAGTCACGCAGGCCGAGGAGACCGCCGCAAAAGCGCAAGGATGGTACAACGAGGAGGCAAAGAAGTCGCGCATAGAGCAGTCTGGCGAAGACTACCCTCCAGCGTTCATAGTCGCCGGCATTCACGACGACGAAGTCATCAACCACTGGAAAGGCATCAACTATCCCATCATGAACGTCTTCGAGCGCGGTCTCTGCACTCTGCAATGCAAAGTATGTCGAACAACCCTCAAATCCAACCTTCATACTAATAACTTTGCAGTACGTCCACGCCGTCGTCTTCGGCTCCCCCTTCTCCCTCTCCAAAGCCTTCCTCCTCACCCTCCCCTACTCCACCCCGCTCGCCGTATACCACGGCATCACCAAATTCATGCCCCTCACCTACGACCCCTACGCGGTCCCCAAGGTCCTCAACATCTACCGCGAGATCGCTAACCACGAGTTCCAAAACGTCAACGCTGCTGAGATCGTTGCGCGCATCATGAAGGGACGAGCGCTGTATGAGGAGAGGCAGAGGAAGAAGGGCGAGAAGGGCATGGGAGAGGAGGCGGAGAGGATCAGGCAGGAGATGGAGAGGAAGCAGCGGCAGAAGGAGATTGAGGGGCAGTTTGGTCTTTGAGGAGGGAATCATTCAGGAAGATGGCTGTGAGACCTTCACTATGATTGTCAGTTTGAGATGAGTCGAGTCAATTGCCGGCGTGCATGCGACGAGTAGATAGAATACCCTTTCAACAACGGCCTTGTCACTACATCTCACTTTCCACATATGCTATTAAGATACTCATCTTCGCCTGGTCACTATGTCAAAGTATGCGCACACCCAGTGACTCATCGCTTGCCAGTCAACCCAGACTCAGACACCAAATCAATCTTCCCAGCTGATTTTTCTAGCTAGCTGATATGAGCCTATAGGTACACTCTCTCTTTGTGCCGATACATGCTACAAGCTACAAGCTACCCACGAACGAAACAATCAGGTTCTGCTCATCGAGCATAGCCTTGTCTTGTCCTATCTCTATTTTTCGGAGTGAAGTGTGTGTATAGCAGCATAATACTCCCCAAGCATACGACAAGGTCTTGTAGTGTGGCTTGGATTCAAGGCTTGTAGTGACGAGATTGCAGTGAATTTCTTCCCCGGATTTACCGGGAAGAAGACGCAGTAGCATTATTTCACCGTCATTCAGTCGCTCGTAAGTCTTCAGGACCTCTGCTTCGGTTTGATCTCGAAAATCTAATTCCTCCCAGTCGTCGTCGTGAGCTTCAAGTCGGTCCCAGGTGCCTTCTCCAGGAACCGCCATCTATCACTGTGTCAGAGTCAGCCTCGCTACAAACATGATACCTTACACGGCTTATGCAATCTACCAGAGCGTATGCAGTCTTGCTTCGTTCACAGCTTGCCGTGCTTCTCGCTTAGGTAGTTACGGCAGTTCAAGCTTCTCATCTGAAAGATCGGATAACCTCAAAGGGAGAAGAAGAATGCACGTCAGACGTGCCACGATGTGACCGCCTAGGGTATGCGGGCCCGTGCGTTACCAGTGGGGCGAAGCTAGACTCCCAATAGCGGGGTCGGTGATTATCCCTTCCCACTTCTTCATCATACCTAACACAGGTGGTCGCTGTATCAGCGAACAATGTCACATATGAAAGCATTCTTGGATCTCCTTTGAGCTGGGTCAACTACTGATGCTGCACAATTCGTCCGTGCCATCATGTATCTCCTCAATCTTCCGAACGAGATACTAATCGACATTCTTATATATGTCGACACATCCTTCTTCCGATCAGATCTGTCGCGACTTACAATCTGCAAGCAGTGGCACGAGATAGCCCGCACTGTATGCTTCCAGGATCTTCACCTGACTCCGGAGACGCTGCGACGCTTGTCATTTCCCTCGTATCTACAATCAAGTCTAGCTCTACTTCGAACCAACTTGAAGACTTTGGATCTGGAGTTGAAGGGATTTGGAAGTTGCGACTCCAAATCCGGACCTCGGGACGACAGGAAATTCGCAAGTGGGTCGGATGTGACCATTTGATAGCTGTGACGAGACGCTAAGTGCACATAGTATTGAAGACGAAGCTCCAACAAGATCTACTGTGTCTCGCCGACCTTATGGGGGCTTCACTTAAACTTCGTACTCTCTACATTCAAGCTACCAATGAATGGGAGGCTCCTCGTCTAATACGCCGCGACTATCTCTATCGTTCCACAATACGAACATTGCTCGAAGTCAAGAATTTGACCAATCTAGAGCTAGATCTTGGTGGCAGTCAGTTACTCCCTCTGGTGCACACGGAGCTCAGTGGACCCCACATATGCA
The DNA here is from genome assembly GCA_003501895.1 of Phaeosphaeria sp. A1 3.1a. Classification (NCBI taxonomy): domain Eukaryota; kingdom Fungi; phylum Ascomycota; class Dothideomycetes; order Pleosporales; family Phaeosphaeriaceae; genus Phaeosphaeria; species Phaeosphaeria sp. A1 3.1a. Next base: position 84,650 of record QVXC01000048.1, read on the forward strand.
CGACGATCTCTACGCTCCTTACCTCTTTACAACGTTTGCGACTGCGCATGCACAGACTCTGTGGCGCGGTTCTTAAACTTCCAGAGCATTGCACAGACCTACGCTTGAACGAGGTGATCATCAACCTCGGTCTGCCCTACGATTCACCCTTCATTACCATGTCGCCTCACGCCACAGATTGCAATTACCATGGAGTCGCTCCGTATTCTCGTGACGAGAAACTTCGGCTACAGGACATTCTGAAGGAGCAGGCACACACACTTGTGACGCAGATGGCGGTGCCAAAAATGGTTAGAATCTTGACGCATGCGCCTACCCACTGTGAAATGTATGCGCTCGATGTCTTGACAGACACGTATTTGGAGTTGAGAGAAGATGCGGAATGGGACGATGCTGGTGAGGTGCTTGTCGAGTCAGATGACGAGGCTGAAGTCTCAGATCTCAACTCAGACGAGGAACAATTGCAAGGTGTGTTCCGTGCAGAGCTAGATGTGGTTCTGAGAGCTAGGAGATGAAGGATTCTGGACACACGGCGATTCGTTCATGCATCTCAAGATCAGATGGAGAGACCTGTTATATTACAGTGCTGTATGGGAACACCGGATGTGAGGAGAATTGAACATGTAGGCTTCAGGATGGGGGGAAATGAAAGAGCCTGGTCATGCTTCATATCGACAGCAGGGAACAAAAGCATCATGTCATGGAGCAAACTTTCGAATTTGGTCTAAGCTAACTGCGGTCTAACCGAGGACGTCAAATCCTCACGAACAAAGGAGTGTATACAAGTATCAAAGCCTCGCTGATGTCACGCCAACGACCCAAATTCGACTTCTATGCGAGCTGCCCATCTTCGCCTAGCACTCGCCCAAGTTCCATTGGAAAGATCCAGCTCCGTTGATGTTCTGGTCGAGCTGGTAGACGCGCCCAGTGACGGAAATCTCCTCAAACTGCTGAGTGGCAGCGGCATCGCCACTGCAGCCACCCTCGTCGAAACCGCTCAGGCAGTAAGGGCCGTCGGCGTTCTCAGTGGGTCCGGCCTGGGAGAAGGAGACCTGGCTTGCACGCGGGACGGAGAAGCACCCATCGTTGCCAACGTCGAAGTTGGTGGTTCCGATTTGGGCGCCGTTGGCGTCGAGGAAAGATGAGAAGACATTGGCGGCTAGGCCGGTGGAGGAGAGGACGCTGAAGATAGCGATGACTTGGGTGGTGAACTGCATGATTGCTGTTGTTTGGAAGTTTGTAAAGTGTTGACGTATTGGAAGTAGTTGTTTGAGGGCTGGTGAGTTGAGATGATAATTCAAAAACTGAGGATGTGTCTCGTCTTAAGTACCGTTGTCCACTTGGCAGTCTACTGGTTCGAGTGCAGCACTCTCTCGTCATGACGGATGCAAGGAGCATCGAGTGAGCTCGATACGCTCTGAGCTCAATCATCGTCATCGACGATGGTCGTAAACATAGAACCATCAGGCGTGCTGTACTCCATGCTCCCTTACGTCCATCGGGGCTGCAACACCGAGCATTACGTAGTCAGGCGGACAGCATTTGTGGTCTCCCATTCTCAGATGATTGCATTTTCAATCTCACCTGATGGCCAAGTGTTAAGGCTGACAGCGTCTTCATGTTTGCATGTCCGAATCCGGTCATGGATCTGAGGATCTGTGGGGTTCGGTGATTCTTTCGATGCGGCTCTTGCCATTAGTGATGAATGCGTATGGGGCCATACGCTCGTATAGCTATTACGAACCCAACAGGATGTCTATCCTGCGTAAACTGTAAGCTTAAGTGGGCCTATAGTGAGAATGCGGGTTAGGTAATTCCAAGACAGTCAATGCTTACGTATAGACAGTGGAGGTTAGACCCATGAAGCAACATTTGTGGCTCCGGACCAATTGACGATCTCTGAACCACCTTGTTGAGAAATCTCCACAGTTCGGTGAAATTCAAGCTACGCTACTAATAAGGCTTCACCGAAGCTGCTGTGAGGTGTTTGTACCCTGTGTTAACGTATGTTCATACTCATAGGTATGTAAGCACAGCCTGAACGCTCACAACATATCGAGAGATAGTAAACAAGTAATGAAAGCAAAGAAGCAGTACCTCAAGACTGTCTACAGAATCTTCGAAAAGCAATCAGTTTGTTTCAAGGTGCCCTGTCATTCTCGCTTGTGCACGCGTACCTGCGGCACTCGGCATTGCTCAGCCTCATGCCGAGTGTCCTGAAACCTGATCGGCTGCATGTAGATGAGGAATCATGATCATCATTACTGCGAACCAGGCGCTAAGAGAAATAAACGTGGCCCAGAAAGCTAGACAGACGTTCTCCCATTCGGCAAGTGGAGTCAAACGCCGCGGACCGCTCATACGTACCCGGAGTCCACTAGTGCTTATATGGTGCTCGCGTGGGTCGGTTGAGGCTTACCCCGAACAACAGTGGAGCATGGATACTATGTCTGGCGTAGAAACGACGCTTGACTTCATTGCTGGACGCCTCAAATGAACACTAGAGGCAAGGGCTGCGCGAATAGACAACCTGGATCCCTACCCATAACATCCATCGCCTGTGCTCCATAGCATTTCCCCGTCTTAAATGAGATCACCAGATAATGTGGCCCCAGAGCATTATCCTTGCACGTCTGTTATTGCGGCTTTTTGCCTTACAAAAAGTACCGTTCGATGCAGAAAGTACCTTGCGAAAATGATTGGTCCCGGACTACTTCTCCGTAACTTCTAGCGCATTGGAGTGGTCAGTCTCACGTTCTTTTTACGCAATGTCGAAGTCTTTCCCTTTTCAGCTTGAAACATTCCCCGCAAATAAGGAGCATGACACATTCCGATCTTCACAGTGGCGTGTTGGTGGTCAGATCAAAATAGGAAACGGGCCTGAACACTACTAAGCGTTTTTGTCCTTCGCTTATCACCTGAACATAGAGCACTGTAGCCAAGTCTATAGACTAAGTGGTAAGTGGCTACAGTTCACTTGCTGAGAGGCTACAAGCCCTCGTTTGGTGCGGCCGTCCGTACTCTCAGGGATAGGAACCGGGGCCAGAAAGGAAGTCTGACTTGAGGTAAGCGTCAGATGCTCCTCATCGCGAACCCACTTTCTCTGGATCACTCAGTATCAAGGGATGTTGGAGGCCCAACCGGGCATCCACCTGAGTTGGCTGGTCATCGTTGGGAGTTTGAGGAGGGCACAGTACAGGCAGTTTAGTGCCAGACTCAACAGCATCTTGGCTCTGATCCTTTCCATAATTGTCACGAGGATGACCGAGGTGAATCTAGAAGGCAATGCGTACGAGGGTTTGAGAGAGACTTTAAAGTTTGCTTTGTCTATATAAGAGGCCATCGAGAACGTTCTCTAGCACAATCATCCCATCCCATCACTTCTCCAATCACTTAGCCCGAGAAAGCTACCACAATGAAGCTCACTTCTTTCGTTCCAAGTCTCCTTGCATTCTCGACTTTCGTTTATGCCATCCCTGTGTCACCAAATGGCAAAGCCTTGACCACTCGAGCAGAGTGCGATGATGGATACTATGGGGAACAAATCACCGAAAAGGAATACATCGACTATCTGAAGCAGTACTATCCGGACACCGACAAGTACATGCTATACAGCGCTGGTTCTGATAACCAATGCGTCAATTTCCAGCAGTCCAACCCTGGCTACTACTGGTATGATGACTTTTTCAACGCAGCTGTCAGCGATCACTACACTACGGCATTCCCACCACATAAGGACGATCCAAACTGCTGGCGCATGGACGATGGCGAGGCATCTTCTGTTGCCATCGCGAAGACAGCCAAGACTGAGGTTATCGTCTTCGGTGCCGTGGAGTGGCAAACTAAAGGACGAAACTCATTCTTTGCTTCAAAGGAAGTGGATAAGCTTCAGGATAGCATCACGGCCGGGAACTTGAACAAGATCACACATATGGTCCGAGACGCTACTGATAGGCAGGACATCCTGGCCACCGAGGATGCCAACGAAAACCTGTCGTTCACCGACGGCCACAACGATGACGAGACAAATGCTTCCGGCACCTTTGGCGACTGCACGTCGACTCTGGAGCCACCCACTTGCGACATCCCCAGCCAGGGAAATGAGCACTGATTGTACGACCTGACGCATCCGACAGTAGAGATTTAGCGCTCCCTCAAAGTTTCGGAGTGTCTAAGATGGCTTCAGAGCTTGAAAGACGGGTGCATATCTCTTTCTGATTCCGCGGCTCGGATATCACTCAGATCTCTTTGCTCACAGTCTTTTTACTATATTCAATGGGGTCACCAGTCTGCTGTACTGGGCATGTGTCTCAAATCCTGTACCTTAGATCTGATCGTTACGTATATTTAGATGATCAACACATTCTTTTGCATCAATAGATTTTGTGATCAAAGGTGCCATGTTCCTCAATAATTATGCACGTGAATCAAGCGGCAGTTCAAGCACCATACAACTAAGGACTAACATAATGTGGACCGCCAAATAAGGTTTCTGTCAGGTCGTACGACGAATATTAGCGGTGCACTTTGACAATGTCTCTAACGACGCTATAATAGTGCTGACGACCCACCAGCCAAGAGTGGGTGTATGTTCAAGCATAGCTGTTTGGGTAGCAGGGTTTGTGTATGTTGGTTGCCTCGAACCGATGCGTGACATCATCGAGGCTGTGCCCTCCTTTACCCACTGATCCACGGTAAGCTTGCCCTATGCTGTATGGATTCTAGTTTCTGCTTAAGTATTAATATCCATTGTCTTGACCGTGTTGCTTCTTTCACAATTACTGACACTCAACTTTTACTCATTTCAGAAGTCATTTTTGTATCACAGCCAATTTCACAGCCAATTTCACAGCCAATTTCACAGCCAATTTCACAACCATGGTGGAAGTAAATCCAAACGACTTGAAGGACCATCCATCCAGATACCGATCAGACAGAGCCGTGGGCGACGTTCTCATCGGTGAGGATACCGCAGCTAAGCTCATCCACGCCAGTTCAGTTGGAGATGTCGCAACGGTTCGAAAGGAACTGGAACAGTCACCTGAAACCGCACTGGAGTCGCCGCATCGAATCTATGAGGAGCGGTCCGCAGTTGGAGAGAGCGACGATCGCATGGTGCAAGCAACGCCGATGTTGAATCTCGCATATGCTACTTCACAAGCAGCTGAGAATGGGCACGTGGAAGCCGTCTCGACGCTACTCGCATTCGCATCGCAACATGAGGTAAAACCTTCAGCAGTGATCCAGCGAGATGCCATCAAGACGAGCATCAACAATGGCCACGTTGCCGTGTTCGAGGTGCTGGCCAAGGCAGAGCCAAGCATCACTACCTTCGACATCATCCAGGGTCGACGACCACTGGACTTTGCCATCGCGTCGAACAACGCCGAGCTTGCGAAGGTCATCCTCGAGCACGGCGGGGGTCGCGAGTTCCCGCGGGGTGGTCGCAAATCAAGCTATCAGAACGGGCGCCTATGCCAGGCCGCCAAGTTCAGAGGGAAGGCTATGACAGAGCTCATGATACAACATGGCTACACTGTAAAAGAATCGGGAGCCTTACAAATGGCTGCAGCGCGCGGTAACCTCGACACCGTTCGCATGCTCGTGGAGGAGCACGAAGCAGATGTGAATGAACAACTTCCCTCGGCAACTCTTCCACGCGTCGACAACGCCTTGTATGCGAGCTGGACGCCCATGCATTTTGCAGCAAAGTCAAGATCAGAAGAGGCGATGAAGCTTCTGGAAGGTTATGGTGCGAAGACTGATGTGGTGGACGTCAATGGAAGAACTCCAGCGCAGCTGCTGGAGGAGGAGAAGGAAAAGAGGAAAGAGTCGTAGCGCCAAAACAAGGATGCAGGAGTCGTCGTTTGGGGGAGGTTTCTCTTTCTTTTTGATGCTACCATTGCTATCGTCTTCGACATCAATAAGACACCGTTGAAGATATTGAAGCTGTATTGAACAGACCCTTCATGTGAGTGAAGGACGCAATGACTCAGCCAATGAAAAGCTAAATTGTGAGGAAAATGATACTCCCATACGATCTTGTCACGAGAGGGAAGTCCTCGTGTTTCCATGCCCTAGCTGCGTACAAGGGGTCGTTGTCAGCGACGCATCGCACATGCGATCCCGAGGTTGTTCTTTGAAATCTATCTAGAAGGTATTGATGCTATAACACAGCTTATGAAAGCACTCGCAGTCTTAGGAATAACCTTTGCTACGCATCTAAAGAAGAACAGATGACGAGAATGCGGTACATCGCACAAGAGAACTCCTCCATACAGTAGCACTGGACGACCAAATGCACAATAGCATTCATGTGAAGAAGCCCGGAGAGTGTCATTTCCACTTCAAGAAACAGTTCAGCTAACATGAATAACCATGCTTATCTTGCCTTACATGGGCCAAATATGCACTTGCATGTATAGAACTCGTTTGATAGGAAAAACTTCACACTACCTCCCCTCTCCTCCACCAGGTCTATAGGGTATATAAGCATCACCAACCTCCGGCACAACTTGCGTCCCATCAATCTCCACCGGCGGTATCGGCTTCCTCTGCATCCGCCGCATGCCTCCCAACTCACTCGCATCCGTCGTCGCCGAAGCAGGCCCCTGCACCAACCTCTCCCTCTCCGACTCCATAGCGTCCATCTCAACGTTCCACTCCGGCGTCTCTTGCGCGCCAGGCGCCGCTCGATGGGTACTAACGCTAGCTGGCAGTACTTTTGCATCTGGAGCTGGCTGGTGGTATGCGGCGTTGTACGTAGAGTTTGATGGCCGAGTGCTCTTCTCCGCTGAATTGTCTTTCGCAAGTGCCATCGCATCTCTCTTTTGCTTTCTTCTTCTCCAGAGGAGCAGAAACGCTAATGCACCGATGATTACCACAAGTGGGATGATCGTCCCGATTGCTGCTTTTGCACCCGTCGACAGTCCACTACCACTCCCTGATCCCGCTCCACCAGTATCTGTCGCCGACGCACTTGCACTCGCGCTCCCAACATCGCTCGCCCGATACCTCAACTGCAACGGCGCAACATTCGCCGTGACGCTACTCGGCCACTGCCCCGCCGTATACACTCTATTCTCATTCTCCTCTGCATCCGCCTCTCCACACTGCACCACACTGACCGTCCCGCTTCCCGCGGCCCTACATCCTCCCCTCCCATCCCCTTCAAATCCAGGTGGACAACACGTCAATCCCGTCTCGCCACTCACCCAATCCGCGCCCGTGGTTGCGGTCGATACAGCGGACCAGGATGTTGGACAGGCGGTGGCGGGGGAGTAGAATGCGGATGGGGAGGGGGAGACGTTGGGTGTGATCCAGGGTAGACAGGCTGTGTTGACGTCGAATGGAGTGGGGTCGGAGTTTTCTTCAGCGAAGACGCATGTCCTGCCGTATTCGAGTGTGTTGCGGAGGTTGCGGAGTGTTTGGCATGCGGGTGGGGGCGGAGTAGCGAAGGAAGGGGACCATGTGCGCCGATTACTGCGACTGTCTGTGGTTGAGGTCATGTTCGCGACCGCGATGTATTTTCTTGCGAGCAATAGGCGGGTGGATAGGGAGCGACTGGAAGATTGATGTGAACACGAAAGTGGACATGCAGACGCTTGTATGGGCAGTGACAGAAATAGAATGTACATGATGTATGTTCACATTGTACCAAGCCAGGCACAGCCTCGCGCGACCCACTGTTACAATCTACCCGTCGAACCTTTTTTCGCGTCTTGGTTGTGAGACGATGACGGTGTGGCGAATAAGAAGTGTTGATAGGTCAGTAGTGTATCCTACATTTCTAGTCAAGACACTAGGATGAGATCGCCCGCTCGGCGACCTTTCCTGAAGGATATAAGGTTGTTATGTCCAGGTCAATTCGCAAGAACAAGTGCCGAGTTGTGGCTGCTTGCTATCGAAATGTGACCCACCTTTTCGCTGTTGGGGTCAAGTCCAAGGAAGCGTGGCAGAAGACACAGCCGCTACCGCGCGACACGACAGAACGGGTTGATTCATTAGTATTGTGTCGAAATGTATGTTCTATTTTTATGTTTTCCCATATCTAACATGCAGATGTTCAGTACAATTTCCAACGTGATGCGGTTAGAGTGCATACCCCAAGACACATATATACATGCACACTTCTAAGCCTTGTAGCCAGAGTCTGCCAAGCTCTCCTTCAGGTACTGGATCGCAGTGGTAATGTCTTGCCTGTTGGGATCTGTGACGCTAACACCCATGTGTCCAAAACGGATGTACTTTGTCGCGATCTCCTTGTGCAGGCCACCAGCGAAGATGACGCCCTTCTTCAACAAGTTGGGGAGAACATCGGGAGGTGTAATGCCCTCAGGCAGGTAAATAGCGGTCATGCCATTCGCCTGGTTCTCAGGCTTTGATGCAAGCTGCTTGAGACCGAGGTCGGCAACAGCCTTCTTGACCTTTTGCGATGCCGCCTTGTGGTCCGCGAAACGTTGGTCGAGCGGTCGAGAGAGGATCTGCTTGAGTGAGGTGTCGAGAGCGTGTACCAATTGTGGGGATGGGGTGGCGAAGTAAGATGGCTTCTTGGCCTCGTAGTTTTGCATGACTATACACGTTAGATCTCCGAAGATTGGACGATATAGAGACACTTACTGGGTAGCCAGTTCTTCCATGAACCGAAGTAGGAAGTTGGACGAGTTTTCCTGGCCTTGAACCTCTCCATGGCACGGCCGGACACCATCATGATACTGAGACCAGCAGGGCAGCCAATGCCCTTCTGTGAAGCTGTAAGGACAGCATCGAGCTTCCAGTCGTCGAAGCGGATCTCCTCCGAGCCGACACTGCAGACACCGTCCACAACAACCAGAGTGTCTGGGCTGACCCTGTGTACGAGCTCGCTCAATGCCTTGATCTCGCTGAGCACACCGGTGGAAGTATCGACGTGTGTGACAGTGAGGATCTTGTATTCCTTCTCCTTCAATGCCTTCTCGACCTCATCGAGCTGCGGTCGATCTCCAATTGGCGCCTTCAATTGTGTAGCCTTGACGCCATATGTCTCGAAGCAGTCGGTGAAGGAGTCTGCGAAGTATCCGGTGTGCAGGACGAGCACCTCGTCGCCAGGCTCGACCAAGTTTGCGGCAACCTGGTCCCAGCCGAGAGTGCCTGAGCCGGAGATGACAAAGGGTTGCGATGCAGGGTCTGTGGTTTGGAAGAGCTTACGCAAGTTCTGGAGGACTTCGCTGAAGCAGTTGACAAAGGGCGCGCCAACATGTGATTCACTGGTACGAGTGTCAGTGTGCGTCAAGCATGCAATTGAGTTGGTGGCCTACCTGTAATGGCTCATAGAGTCGAGGACAGCATCATCAAACTCAATTGGCCCTGGAATGAGCAGGGCGGGGTGGGGCTTCTGGTTCGACATCTTCTTTGGCTTCTCTGGCTCTGCCTTCTTTGCTGGTGGAGGCGGAGGTGGTCTCTTCTCTTGTGGTTTAGATCGTTTGATGTTCCCGCGTTCGTCTTCAAAGCGTGCGGAGCGTTCTGTGGAGAAAGGCGTGTTCAGCTCGAGGAACGGCTTGCTATCTAAATGTTTGGCGATCTGATCTATGCGGGAGGTCGCCGAAGCTCGTGACGTCGGTGCCATGCGGGGCAACAGCCGGCTGTTCACGGAGGACAAGAGGAGAGATCTGCCCCGCAAACCAAACATCCGGTAGTCGGAGATGTGCGATGGGCGTGGTTGGGAGACACCGTTCGGATCACGTACCGTTGCGGTCGCGCGAAATATGGCGAGCAATTGGAGATGGTTTTGGTGGCACAGAAGCTCTGGCAAAAAGAAATTTGGACGGCGCTGCTTGATTGGATGATTCAGCGACTCGAGGTGGAATCAGGGGTACGCCTTTTATTAGCAAGAGTCCGTGATGGCTCAGGGAAATTCAGATGGCTAGTCAGGTCCACGTTCCAACGGATGGCCCAGCCGGCAGTGAGCCCCTACGCGCCAGACGCCGGCAGCTGTCCCGTCGTCGTGAAGGCGCCGTCACGTGGTCCGAAAACGGTGCGCACAGGGCAGCACGCTAACCTTTGGAACTGGCGCGAACCATACCCGACATGGGTGTTTGTTATGATCCACTCTGGGATCTCCACACCATCAACAACATCTGCATCGACATTCACGCCAGTTCGCTACCCATGTTTTGGACAGAGCATTGACAGCCGACATACATATACAGCAAAACTTTCGATTGATCATTATAGAGCATCGCCATGCCGCGCCTGACACGTGCGCAACGCGCCAAGCAGGATGTTGACGAGACAATCCCCGACGCGACCGAGGCCATTGAACGCAGCCCTTTGAACGAGATTTCGCCCAACGCATCGCCTGAGCAGGTTGCTCCTGTAGAAGAGCTGCCTAAGAAGACGCCTGCTCGCAGCAAGAGCAAAAAGGGTGCAAAGAAGGGCGCCAAGGCTAAGAAGGGAAAGACTGTAGAGGAGGAGGCGGGGGTCGAGGCTGAGGTCGAGGCCGATGATGTCCAACAGGACACAAATGCACCTATCAGCGATGAAGTCCCTACCCAGAATGCTGTGGATGAGCAAGTCGTGGAAGACGCGACGATCACTGCAACCACCGAACCCGCATCACAAGCAACCGAAGAACCCACTTTGCCCGAAGAGCGACCTGCAAGCCCGGCTGCGAAAGCTCCAGCTGTACGGCTTACTCGGCGTCAGCTGGCTAAGCAGGAAGAAGAGCTTCGACAATCACAACGCGATACATCACCGCCGCGCCAACTCGAGGTTGAGCCTGTAGCAGACATCGTTGTACAAACGCCCCCCGAGCAGACACACGAGGAAGACACTGTCAGCCAACATGCTGATGAGGTTGCTCCTACACCAGAGGAAATTGCAGAGCCGATTCTTGCGCAAGTAGAAGATGAGATAACCAGCCAGGAACTTCAGGTCGGACAGCAACAAGAGCCCACCATGGCAGTGGATACGGAAGACGTTGTTACAGGGGCGCAGGAAGACGAGCCCTTCCAAGCACGCAAAGAAGCAGAATCGCAGCCCGAACAACCCGAATCAAATGAGCCCACCACGCTTCCTGCAGAAGTTCAGACAGTCAACGAAAGCGAAGCTGATATCATTGCACCCTCAGTCGAGATTACCTCAGAACCCGAACCCAAAACCCTCGCTACTGAAAGGCCTTCCGATGCTTCAAGGACACCCACAGTCAGCCGCACTCCAAGTAGGCGTGCTTCGCGAAGCCCTTCCAAGTCGCCGATGCGCATCGAAGAGTCTATCGAAGCTCTTGATGCCCTCGAGGAGGCTCTTGAGAATGTTGGAAAGGCCGTCTCGCACTTTGATCAGGGAACTGAAGCAAAGTCACCACGCAAGAAGGCAGCTCCGAGGGAGGTGAGCACTCCGAGCGCGCGCACAAAGACTCCTGGAAGGGCGCCTGCAGCGACGAGGTTATCGAAAGCCCCGAGTGCTACTCTCAGGAGCAACAAACCAACTACAACCTCTCTTGCCCGTGCGTCTAGTGTTCGCATGGCCCCCAAGGAGCTTAGAAAGGGTTCTGCGGACACCACGGACTATTTGGCGTCAAAGCGCAGACCTGTCAGCGTGTCTTTCCCCACGCCTCCACCACCACCGAAAGGACGAGCACCGACAAAGCCGACTTTCCAGCTGTCCAGTGAAGCTACAGCCGCAAAGCTGAAGGCGGCAAAGGAAGAACGCTTGAAGCGTGAGGCTGAGCGCGAAGCTGAGGGTATAGTCGCGAAGCCAAGACCGATCAGTATGCCTCCAGTTGCGAAGTCTACGAAAGCTCCGACGAAGCCGACGTTCCAGCTATCAAGTGATGCCGTGACGGCAAGACTCAAGGTACAAAAGGAGGAGCGGTTGAAGCGAGAGGCTGAAAGCGCCCAGATGGGACAACCTAAAGCTCGCCCAGTGTCTATCAGCATGGCACCACCGATGGTTAAGTCTTCGAAACCTCCCACAAAAGCCAACTTCCAGCTCCCTGGTGAGGCCGTAGCAGCCAAGCTCAAGGCCCAGCGTGAGGAACGACTGAAGCGAGAAGAAGAGGCGGAGGCGGCCAAGAAAGCTGCTGCTCCTGCAAAGCCGCGCGCGACAACGGTACGCAAGCCAGTCGCTCCTCCTACACGACAGCAACCAGGTGTCACCATCCCGCCTCCGCCTCCAAGACAAGATTCTCTTCAGCCCCCAACACAACGCTCAGTCTCCACCAGCAGCAACAAGCGCAATAGTATTCAACTTTCGCGGTCCACTTCCGTTTCTACCAACGCCTCAAATCGGAACAGTATCGTTGTGACCAAGTCTACAGTCACGCCAGTGGACGCGGTGCAACATAAGGTCACGGGCAAGGAGGTCTTCAACCGCGATAAGATAGAGAAGGAAGCCAAGGACCGTGAGAGGAGGGACAAAGAGGAGGCTGCTAAGCAGGCAAGGGCGCAAGCTGCCGAGAGGGGACGACAAGCTTCAAGAGAATGGGCTGAGAAGCAGAGGCAGAAGATGCTGAACGCTGTCAAGGCAAAGGCAGAGGCGACTTGAGGCTTTCTGAGGGACGTCAGTGGTCTTCGACATTTTTGGACCACACGGTTTTTCCTGTCGTTTTAAGAACTATCTCCTGGTTTGTATACTCTCGCCAACTTGGCAGATGGAGTCAACTTCGGTCAATTGGTGTTTAGGTTTGGGTTTTCGGTATATCCTGGGCTGGCTGGACTAAGGCGATTTTAAAATTTTACCAAGCTGAACTGTGTTAGGTGCATACCAAACAATGCTTCACGTGTTACTCCAACCTTAACCTTCCCAGAAAAATCAAATGTTGACGAGATTTGTACATGGTCGTTGATCGCGCCGACGAGAACAGCTCTTCGAGAGACCAAGCGCCATTATCGCAGACGCTAACAGAAACTCTAGTCACCTTTGTCCTATAGTCAAGCCTATCGTATTACCTCATCGATATTCCAGGTCATCAGCCATCATGAGTCAGGACAAGAAGAGCAACTTGGAGCGAGAAAGTCGTCATGGTCAGCCTGCTCAAGTTGTCTGGCGAGGCAAGGTACAACGCAGCAGATGATTGCGGCCCCACTTCGAGACTCGAATCTCTACCACCTACTTCTCGTCCAACGTCTTCAGCTGCAGCGCTTCAACACTGGTACCGTCGATGGTGGCTTAGCAACTTCGGCTGCGATGATTTCGTCCCTTCACATACTGCGCTGCCAACGAATCGCATTACGACATATTTGTTATCGACCTGCCAGGGCTCTGGTTGCTGGGGCAAACGTGTACGCTGAGTGCCAGGCGACCACAACGGCAATACCTAGTCCTGATACGTGCTGAGTCCGGATGTGCAGTGTGGATGGGTGAAGTGATGATTGGCAGAAAGGGTGCTTGAGGAGGTTGGGAGACCTCGACAGCTGAGCCTGCTTGTGGAATAGCGGCACGGGCGGTGCACCAACCTCCCAACCACGTTGTCAACCACGAAGACGCAGGAAGGGGAATTTAAAGGTCAGAGATGGATTTTTTTTCCCTGGGCTGTCACTCTTCCAGTCCTGACTATACACTTACATCCAGACCTCGACTCCTTTCTGAGAACATTCAGGACGGACTTCGCCTTCTGTTTTTGGTTTCTTCTGCTGGTCGATCACGCACCCGAACACTCTGTACCCAACTTCTCAATATCCACCCCGTCCTCATCCAGCACACGGGCATACTACTTACTACTCGTCTCGAAATTCCAAGTTCCCGATTCAAAGGATGTCGACCTCCGAGATCATATTACAAAGCGTCTTCGGGATCTGCGCTCTACTAGGCATTGTTATGGCCTTGCACTACCGCGAATCTCTGTGCTGTAGATGCTTGTCCATTCTTCGCCGTCGTCGACGGGTTCAACGTGCGCCTCCTTGCCAGACCCACTCCTCTTGCAGGTCGTTTGACAGTTTATAGGCTTTGAGCTCGATTCACATATGGTTTGAACGACTTTGGTGGTGCGGGTGTCATTTACTGGTGGTGGTGGTAGAGTGAGGCATTTCGTACTACATGTCCTGGTGAGAGTGGGGTGGGTTTCGTTGTAGATTTTGGCATATACCCCGGGCTTCTACTTCATGTTTGTGGGAGAATATTCATGATTGATCAGGTAACGATTTCTTGGTCTGCGAGCAAGCATAGATCCCCCAGCGGCAAGACAGGTATGCGTCTTCTCTGAAGAAGTTTAGACCAAAGCAGTGCGGTCAATAAGGTGCAATCGTTCCCCAGAGAAGGTTTTGGTCATGGTATTATGAAATCGACGCTGTATGATAAGGCAAAGTGTCTTTATGGATTCACCAATGATCTTATTCTTCAATACATATATCTGCATCGAAGAATCTCCACATGTTAGACTGAGAGGCACCGAAATATCATTGCTGCCACAACTTTCGGGGACCATTGTCCAGTTAGTTACCCTTCAGATGTACCACAAACCTAATCTGGGCAAACAAGAATCTAAATAATACCAATGCTTCCAACACTTACTCTTCTCGCTCTCTTGGCCGTTGACATACGAAAGCCGACTTAATAAATCGTTCCAAGTCGCTGTCGCATGGTGCAGTGCGCCAGAGGCAGGCCCCAATACTGATGACAACGCTGACGAGGACAGCTGATTTATCGTTTAAGATGCTTCGAAGATAGATGCGGGAGTCTTCGACTTCATTGGCCAGCTTTTCTGCATCATTAGCTGCAGCGGGTGAGCCACTATGGAGACATTTGCCACCCGCCTTGGTCCCTTAATTCTCGCCGTCGACATTATGTTACCGCACTACCACAGGACATCAGCATACAGCGCAGCGTGTACTTGTACCAGTTCACGGATTTCAAGATATTGACATTCAAGAAGTCTTATTTCTGAATGTTAAAGCAGAGATTGCTATCCCTCTTTAATTCCAATTCTGCATATTTTCTTGTTCACTTCTCAAGAATAACGTCAATTCAAAGATTACCTGTACTACTCCGCCGCTCGAAGACAGCTCGGCCTCGTTACTTAGCTGGATACATCCACGGAAGTAATGCTTCAAGCAATATTTGGTGTGTCTGCTGTTATTTTGATGTTCGCTGGCCTCCACTATCGCGACTCATTGTGTTGCGTCGCGATCGGGTTGAACGTATGTACTTCTCTGATATCCCGTCCTTCCTGAGGCGAAGAAACTTTTGCTCACCAGCATAGACCATGAGCTCGATGCTCCAGTGGTATGATACCAAGGGGAAAAGAGGTCGATTTAGTTCTCCAAAGTGAGCATTCCAAGTCATGGCTGCTTCTGGCCGGCCATAATTGGAGGAAAATTCAGCGACAGGCGCACAGCTTGAGCACAGGATAGTGTCAAGAGAGCCTTTTTGGTTTACTTGTTGAGTGTGTCAAGGCTGTAATGGTAGTGTGGGAATGGCGGTGTCGTCTTTCGTCTTCTAAGCGGCCAGCTGTGATGTCTGTTAGCTGTAAGATCCAGATAGTTGTGTGATTTCAATTGACATTGGAATCTTTGCCAAGTACAGAACTCTTTCATATACTAAAATAAGACAAGAAGGCCCGGATCTCACGGGCAAGCAAACGCTTCAGACTCAGAATTGTGTAATGTAGTGGCCTCTCCCATGACTTTGGCTCATCGATCTCAGGGTCGCCGAAGGGTGTCTGCCAGCAATGGCAGCAGTAAAGTGCTGATAAGTACGTTGATTGCTATTCACTGTGCAAATTGCGAAGCATATGCAACTGACACTAACAAAACGTATGAAAGCATACTACATAATACCATGCCCGTTACGACCAGTCAGATCGATCTGGAGCCAGCAGGTTAGTGGAGCTACGCACGTGCGAACTGGCGAATGGGTTAAGCTCTACGAGTGTCTGCTGCGACTCCCTGTCCTGGCTCTTCTGCTCACACGGCCCGTCCTAGCCCAACACCCTGGCGCCATGTTCTCGCCGACCAGCACCAAACGTCGACGCATAGACTTCACGCAATGATCCCATGACATCGTGAGGGCGAGGATCGTAGGGCTGGGACAATTTCACGAACTAGAGGTGCTGACTGCAGGACGGCACGCCGGCACTAGGCTGAATGTGAAAATGTCCAAGTTTCGAACCAGTGACAATCGTTCAAGCATGACGCACAAGCATTTCAGCCACCGCCGATTGCGACTTCCTTTTGGCCCGACCACATCGAGCAGTGAACCTTCGCTGCCTCAGCCTCTACCCAAAAACAAACTCCTGCCAAGGCTAGGTGGGAGCAGGGGGTTCGAAGTGATATATAAAACCACAGATGATCTCTTCACCCTTCTCGATTTCTATGATCGGGTTCAATTGACTTTAAACACTGTTCACATCCTGTGCTTTTCTTTGGAAGCCTTATTGTACATTCCCAAGCAATCTCACCCTGTCACTTGCAGCTCTCGCCTCTACATCGACGTTTCGCACTACAGCCTACTCCCAAGAACTGCAATTCATCAGAGAGAACAAGCATGACGTCTGAAGTCCTTTCGCAAACAATATTCGGCGTTATTGCCATCCTGGGTGTGCTTGCTGGACTTCACTACCGCGAGTCTTTATTGGGCGTTTGTATTCACATCATATATGGTCGTCGAAGAACTCAGTGTATGTTGTCTTCTTGTCTCGTGTCGCAGCATGGTAATTTGTAACAATGTTAGACTTCGAATTAGACTCGAGCGCAGTGTGACGTGGAGCAGGACGTATAACATAAAGTTCTGTCTTGTCATATCAAAAGCGTTGAAGTTGTCAGACACTTATACTCTGGGCTGGTCGGCACGTCAGGTGTTGGTGTCGAGCAAACAGCCTACTCGGTGTATTCGCTACCGAAAAGGGCAGCCGTAGCGACAGACAGCCAAAGTCTAGATTTCGAGCTCAGCGCGGTTCACTGTTCATCGAATCAAGTCCCATTGTCCCACATGAGCTTGGATGGAAGGGTCGGGGAAACGTTATATCCAGTCAAGCAGCACGACTGTTCATTCCATGAAACAAATATCATAGAGCCAGCAGCACCATAATGCATCGACTCTGCTTAGAGCATATATCAATCCACGAATACAAGGCTGAACTCACCCATGATGAATAATCAAATCCAGCCTGATCATGAGATCTGCTATGGCCTCCAGCTACATGCTCGAACAGCATACATGTCGTGCTACCACTCCGCTTCTCAAGCCGAACAGTGTTGTAAATTATCAATGTTCAGGCTAGCCACTCTTGACATGAATTTTCTGCTCATAACTTTTGTCAGGCGCCATCAGTCTTGCAGGATGATGACGCGAAACATTATTTCGAACGAATGAAGATCGGTATGCACAGCCCCATTATCTACCGGGCTAGATTTCTGCTCTGCATGAAGGAGGACGTGTGGCTGAATTGCACCCAATAACAATGTTGCGCCGCGCGAGATATATTGCGATAATCGTCCAATCAAAAGCAACGCCTATTGAATTTCGACACTCCAGACCACTGAACAGCTCAGCAGCTGGGATCCAGGATCAAAATCACCCAATCACATGCTACAGGAATGAAATGTCAAACAAAGTCGGCGAATCACTGCTCTATGTTTACAGTGGGTCTAATAATTCATACATATTCTCATCAAAGCAAGCAATTACGCCCACTCGCTCTTACTTTCGCCCTCTCTTTCTCTCTTTCGCACCAGACTTTCACCTTGAGGCGGCTCACTCGACTTCTTCATATTTTAAAAAAACATCAGTTTTAGCGCAAAAGTTTCATTGCACCTACGCTCCAATCCACCTTTAACACACATTGACACATGCACAACTTGCGAGTCGCACCCATAAGCTCGCAGCAAGCTCAGCAAGAAAGAATGTCAACGTCCGAGATGGTCCTCCAAGCGGTCTTTGGTGTCTGTGCCGTACTCGGCATCCTTGCCAGCCTTCACTATCGCGAGTCCTTGTGCTGCATATGCTTGGACATTATGCCCCGTTACCGACGACAGCATTTTCAGTGTACATCCAATTCCGTATGCATTTGACATAAAGATTGGCTGAAATTGTCTAGACGTGGACTTGGAGCTGGATTTATATATCGTCTAAGGAGTTGGAAGGCTGGCAATCCTTGAAATAAGTTTGGATTCACGATATATCCTGGGCTGGGTCGGGTCACGGTGTTTTTGTAATTATATGCTGAAATGCTCTTCAGTTATATCAAAGCAATGACTCCTATCGGCGTGCCAAATTCCCGACACATTAATCAAGACCTGAACCGTTGATGTATGACGATCTCTGTCTCAATGAACAAAACCCATATCAGGCTGGCCCTTCTTAGCGCGCAACACTTGCTGTTGAAGGTGAATGGTATATCACTAGGTAAGTACTGGTGCTCAACGTTGCTGAATGTTCTATTTCCATATAACTATAGCGCTTCGTTTCATGTGAGTGTCTCGCATATCTATGGGCTAGGCTGGGAGTTGGATATACGGAACTGAAGAACGAGAAAGTGGTCACTTCCAGCCTGCCCACACGATCGGGCTCAAAGCGCACATTGCTTGTCGGCTTCTTTCAATTGTATAGGGCCATTCAAGAGCCTTTCAAGGACGGCTACATTGAAACAGCTACGAACCTCAGAGGATGCGTACACCTGAGTGGCGGAGGCCAAGATTTTATCAGGTTGGCTGGTGTGCATGTAGGTCGAGTGTGAGGTATGGAGGCCCACAACGCCGTAGTATGTACCGCGATATCAATCTGCGCGAGCATGTTAATTACGGAAAGGAGATCATGTACTGACTTGGCCTTTAGGGTGGTGCGCTGCATCTGTCTGCAAAGTCCTTGGGCCACATGCTGCCAACGAGATGAGCAGCAGGAGCTACAGGTTCGTTGCTGCAGGACCATATGCTCCAGAACACTGCTTGAACACAGCCATCATGACTACACCGGAAGTCATTCTCCAAACACTCTTCGGTATCGCTGCCGTGCTGGGCATGCTTGCTGGGCTACACTACCGTGACTCATTGTGCTATATTTGCCTGCGACACTTCAGTCGCCGGCAGGTCGAATGTATATTTATCTTGTTGGAACTAAGGAGGCAATCAACTGACTTGGTATAGATCACGAGCTTGATTCGAGTCTGGTATAGAGGACTTTGGGGCGATGCCCAAAGTACAGGCGTACAGGCAGACCCTATGAAGCGACAGGTGTAGTGCATCGTGGGCACATGAGACTAAAGGGACAGAAAGGCTAGTACGGAGGGCGATGTTGGTGACGCTTTTCCAAATAAAGTAATTGGAAAGCTTTGACTATTCCCAGTCCTTCCAAGGGCATTGGTATTAGCTGAAGCATTATTGTATTGTTTAGTCGCCGTTAAAGACACTAAGACCAATTAAGTGTTGACCGAGTTTTTTGAGGCCAAAATGACAGATACAACATCCACCGACTCGACCTCGAAATCCAGCCTTGCGCGGTTCAATGTTGACGGCATGGCGCGTTCACGTCAGTACGGCAGCACATGGATACGTGTAGTTTTATGCCTTTTGTTCCAAGATTTGCGTATCGAACATCCTTCGAGAGCGGGCCGGATCGTGCATAGAGGGCTGGAAATATAAAATTTGCATCGTAGTTCAGAGTGAGGGTGAGGGGGTCAGAGGTGGCTGCTTATTGTTATGCGTCAATCCCCATCCGGACTTCCCATGCCTATGCATACAGATGCCACGTCTAGTGGTAAGTGTCTACGATATAAGTACCTTAGGCAGAGAAACGTTCACGCTTCGTCATGGAAACAAGATCGTGTGACCAATCATGAAAATGGGCGTTCAGCCTATCGCCACCGCTGAGCGGCACGGTACCCACAAGCCAAGTGTGGAACTAATTCGTGCAAAGAAAGATTGCTTTGGACGGTTTGCCTGATCTTCTAAAGTCGAGACATACCCCTATCGATCGTTTTGTATTAAGAGGAATACCTCTCGCTCGCATCTCACTTATCGGCTTAACTCTAAGGTTTTATACCAAACACAATCTACCACGAACTTCAACTTTTATTGCCCAGCACCTTCGTCAATAACTTCAAAGTACTAAACCGACTACATTCAACCAGCTTTTATTACAAAGAAACATGCCTGCTGCAGACGCTGCTCTCCAAGCAATATTCGGCGCCTTAGCTCTTGTTGGCATCATTGGCAGTCTACCCTATTCCGAATCTCTCTGTTGTATATTTATTCGCATCTTGCGCCCACAGCAGGTGCTAGGTACGCCTCTCCTCTAATCTTGCTGTTCTGAACGTTGAGCGGAAACGCTTAGATTCAGATCGCGAGCTTGATCCTTATACTGCCTGAGGAGCCAGAGACTAACTGCGATATCAATTTATAGCATAGCAGCAAGCTTCGGATTTTGGGTTACAAGATGGGTTTAAATTACTGCACGCGGCCTGTCGTCCAGCAAGGTCAAGGCGTGGTAGTAGATTGTTTGATAGATGAATGTTAGCTTGCAGTGTAGAAACATATCTCATAGGCGCCTCCATTGTTATCAGCACTGTCCAGCCCAATCGGGCGTCCTGTCGGTGACGGCTCGCCTGGAAGACTCTGGTTCTCAAGTGCTGATCGGGCTGCATCGGGCTGTATGTGTGGTGATGTAAGTGCGGACAACGCACCTGCTTCAGCCATAGAACGGCGAAAGTCGAAACGTTGCTCACATGAACAGCGCCCGTCTCGGCTGTGAAGCCAAACTCAGCATCACGATGCCGACAGCCAATCACGTCGCTGCCCTGAAATTACCAGGCTGGAACCCTCCGGCACGTCCTACTACTTGGCCCAAGGCGAGTGAAGGCCTCGCAGACGATGCTAAACGAGTCCTATAAGTGTACGTCAAGCCGGTGTGTCTGACACTGCAGCACATAGTCTGAAATATGGAACGTGCATGTCGGAACAACGTTGACCTCAGATTGGCTGCGAAAGACCCATGGGCGATCACGTGGAGTACGCACCTCGATTACGTGCACAGCCGCCTTTAACATGATTGGCTGCTGCGCCTCCTCGCCGCAACCTTCTCGCTCACGGAACAATAAGGCTTGGTCCAAATCGACTGCTCTGCGGCGGGTCGCAAGGCATTATGCAGCACAACGCGGCTCCACAGCCCTTTGCCGGACCTCGAATTCCTTCATTGGCGGAGCACGCTGAGACACTGATGCGTGATTGGATACGCTCCTAGAGGCAGTAAGTGCCTGGCCCAACATATAAAAGAGCCTGTCCAACGAACGGGCAATGAAGAGAAGATCTATCATAGCTTCGTCGTTCATCGTTCGTTCAGCAATCACCACCACCACATTTGTTTCATACTACACAAGATTCCTGACCAGTCATGGCCACCCCAGAATTCGTACTACAAGCACTCTTCGGCACCTTTGCCATCCTGAGCATGATCGCTGGCTTGCACTACCGCGACTCGATCTTCTGCGTGGGCTTTCGCCGCCTTTTCAACGGTGAAGACGACAGTATGTCTTCAGGATTCACTTCGGTGTTGATCGACTGACTTGACATAGACCACTCCGACCTCGAGTCCAACAGGGCCTGACCGACGCCAAGACACCCGCAGATCGGAACAGTGCTTGGATACAATGAAACGTCAGAAGTTGAGGCGGAGGGTGCGACTCGCGAGGATCTTAAGCGCCGGGAATTCTGGAGTTGCGAGGAGAGCTTGGTTGGTTGATCTGCATTTGGCAAGCGGTGGTGTTAGCACTGTATAGAGTATAGAAGGTTATGCGCAGGTTGAGATGGATTTCTTGGTAACGGCGTAGGGATACAAAAGGTCATAGGCATTTCGTTTCGGTTCGTGAACAACAATACAAGCTCGCAAAGACGCCGCATGACCCGGGGTATATCGATGTCAAAACGCCTAGAGAACTCCAATGTGAAAATTCGTAGTCGCTTCAGACGCCTGGCACGCCTTCTTTTGACTTGATTCGTCCTTCTCTTACTGCTCCAACAGTCACGCCCGCTTCGCCAGTCATCCAGCCTGGCATCTTCTCGCCGTCGACGATGCCTTCTTCGACTAGTTGTCTGATGCCGGCGAAAACGTGACTCCCCTGAAATGTGACTCTGACGTTCGGCACCCATCCCTCCTCGTTCTGGATCTCCTCGAGGTCTTCTGCTGTTCTGTCTAGCAAAGAAGGTCGACCTCTCCGAACCTGATTGCTTGTTTGACCTTCGACATTGGAGCTGTCACCATCTTGCTGTGCGTTCTCGGCTCCAGCAACTGATGGGAAAGGATCATCAATACGGACCTCGAATCTCTCAAGGCCCTGGCCATCGTCTGGCTGTGCAGAAGTACCGAACCGGCCAGCTGCCACTTCCTTTCTTCTCTTCGCTTCCGGGTTCTCGGTAGTTTCTGCCGCGCGCTTCGGGCGACCTGGACCTGGTTTTGACGTTCCATTTGTGCCATTTTTATCGGGGCCATTCTTCTCCTGCCCATCGCCTCTTTGTGTCGTGATAAAGTCCAGAGCATTTTGGCTGAAGCTGTGGTCCTGAAAGATACTCCAACCGCCTGTCGCAGCATTGCTCTTGCCAGGGCCGCGGTAGGTCAGAAGTGCATCGAGAGATTTGGTGGTGAAGTTCGTATTTGTCAGCTGGTAGCGTGCAGATGGCCTCGAGAATGCCTTCGGTATCGCTTGTTGTACGATGTCTCTGAGATGTCTGCCCTCGTCACCAACCACCTGACCTGTGAGCGTAGCTAAAGACGAATAGATGAATGGCGAGCCATTCGGCCACACAAAGAACACAGCCTTGGCGCTGTCTGTACTATGGGAGTCCACCGCCAGCGATGCTTCGGTGCTGTACGGCGAGTCATGTATGTAGACCCTCAATATTGTCATTGGCGAAGTCTTGATACGTGTGATGAGATAATGCGCCTTCATGAGCGGCGTGAGCTCTCTCGCCAGATTTGACATGAACGTCTGCGCTTGGAAGCGAGGCAGATGGTCGGAGTCGTTGGTGACTTCCATGTCTGTTACCGCGGAGCGCGGGTTCGTGATCTTGGTAAGGCGTTTCGCAATCCAGCGCAGTGCATTCGGATGGTCCAGTAGGTACTGTATCTCAGCTGTAGCCAGCTGGTACATGGATATGCCTGACCTCCAGTCACCGTCCAGTATGCGATCGAGGACCTCTCGCCTTCCACCCTTCCGCGTCGCAAGTTCCCTGTATATCTCCTGAAGCTCTTCATAGCCCTGAGCTGGCACATATAGCTCATCTTCATCATCCTCCTCGAGCTCATTGCGGTCGCCGAGCAGAAACGGCTTGCAAAAGTCGCGATTCTTCTTGCTGAGCCATTGTTGCGCGAGTGATACGAGGGACTGCCGGGAGAGCTTGCTAAAGGTCCGTTGTACCTCGCGATGACGTACGGGGAGGCGATGTGAGTGGGGAATGTTCTTGCAGTCCGGGGCGGTCGCCATAGTGGGCTGTCGTCGACATGGAGTGCGCGACGTGGATGTTGTGTTGATCAGCTCTTATCGATATGCGCTGGCGACGTGCACGCGTTCAGATGCGCACGGACTCGATTCACTGCGGCGCCGAGGCTGCGATTTGTGTACCACTGACATAAGCTGCGTAGAATGGATAGTACATTTGGCTGGGAACGGCAATTTTCTGTTCGAGGAACTGGGTGGTATCACTACAATGAACCCGTGACACAGCTCCTCACATGGCCCTACGAAGAAGCTTGTTTTTGGTGATGCACCGCACACGGGGTCTGAACTTTCGCGACTCTTCCAGGAGGACTCTTAACAAGATTTAATGTAATATTCCATCTTTGTACAGGATCCTGATATTCCTCACAAGTAATATTCTGTCATCTGATCTTATGATACCCTGTTGTAGTACTCCTGGAACAATCGTGAGATTTCAGACCTCGTGTGCGGTGCATCACCCAAAACCAGCTCCTTCGTAGCTGGGTAATTCCGGATCTTCCGATGTGGTCCGACTCATCTTGACGTTGCATCGAGCGTTCCCGGAGCAGCGCGCGGCGGGCTTCTCATTGGTTGAAAAAATTCGTTGATTACAAACGGCGCCGGCAACAATACTATGGCACGCTCAAAGAAGTGAAATGATCGTGTACGCAGCAGCATAATCATACCGCTTGAAGCGCCAGAGGGCTCGCAACGTGTTTGAATCACATACCGGATCTGGCGAAAGGAAGCGGGCGTTTGCAGCACAACACGAGTTCGGCGTGGGGTGCGAAAAGCTTGGCGCATTTGATCGCTAATACACTGCGGCAGTGATATCGGCGGGGCATCGCCTGGGTCGCCGGCTCTCTTGTGTCAGTTCTTCAACGTCACCATTTCTCCACGCCCACACCCCCTCCTCACCATAACGAGTACAGCAACCGTCGGAGTGCAGACACTTCATCCGAGAATCTCAAATACACGGAGTCGACCACCCATCGAGTCACTCTGTACCGCAAGTGCGCCGGCTCAAGACCCACTCATCCTCAACACGCCGGTCTCCGCGACCCCAAATTCCCCTGGACGGGCTCCGACCTCTCCACACACCACAGTCATCGTCAAATCATCACGAACCGGCAGTCGAGACACCAAGCGGTCGCTCATGTCGGGATACAAGGGCCAGCGGGGTCCTAATGTGTCCCAGTACATCGCAAACCTGAACCAGCTATCCCCAGCCCAAGCATCTCTCGAGGAGCCAGTGCCGGCTTCCGAAGACGACTTCTCCGTCTTCCTGAACAACGATTTCTTCGACATCAACAACGGTCCGATCCCTAATTTCGACGCACCGCTCGACCTCGACGTCGACGTTGCCGCTGATCCATCGGCTCAGCCGAATCTCGGACAAAGCTCGCGCAAGCATAGTCTCCACACTAGCGCAGATTCGAACATGGAGTTCAATCTCAATGGTAAGCGCCTGCAGTTCCTATGTTTCCCTGCGTCTGTGTATAGCAGTCCTGAGTCTGGCCGCGGTTGTATATTGTCTGCAGCTTGTCGCCCAATGAGCGATGAGGCCAGGCACATGCCAACCCCGCCTTGTGCGTTACCTGCATTCGTCACCCCCACACTTTGGTGTATCAGCCAGTCAGACCGCATGCAGGCCATGCAGCCTTGCAGCTGAGCGAATCAAGACCTCTAAGCACGCAATTACCCGTGCTGCTACGTGCAACACCACGAACAGCTCGAGGGTTTCCAGACTCCACTTCTCGCCGCGACACGACCATGGCTGACTTTGATATATTCACAGGTGACTTCCAGTTCACCGACTTCAACAACTTCGGCCTCGACCCGACACTGCAGGGCCTGCCTCAGCCAGCAGTCTATCCTCAGCCTACCAACTACGGCTCACCTCCGTCATCGACGTCGCCCAACACACAGAGCTTCGACCCCGCCTCAAAGAAGCGCAGGCTGGAAAGCGTTGCACCTGTGACGCCGCATCAAAATCTCGATGAATCAGCACGTGTCGCCGCAGAGGAGGACAAGCGCCGCCGCAACACTGCCGCCAGTGCGCGCTTCCGCGTGAAGAAGAAGCAGCGCGAGCAGGCTCTCGAGCAGACCGCCAAGGAAATGCAAGATAAGGCCACAAGGCTGGAACAGAAGGTCCAGCAGCTCGAGACCGAGAACGCCTGGCTCAAGGGCCTCATCACCGAGAAGAACGGCGGCAAGCACACCACGAGCGACCTAAAGGCGCTGTTGAGCAAGCACGAGGAGACATCTGGACGGAGTAGCTCAGCCCACACCGACGGCGTCGGTACAAAGGCGTAGAGCACCAAGGCAGAAGCCAAAATTCTTGTTCCAGCAGTTGTTTTTGTATCGACTCCGGTCACATATACGCTTTGTTGCTGAGCCTGTTGCGGGCTCGGAGTATACCTTGCTTTCACCGTGTCTTCTTACTGTTCCGTAAGGCTGGATAGAGCGAGGAGGAATGGACGATATGTGGCGAGGGCGGAATAGTCTAGCCATGTGTTCATGTAATATCCAATATACCTCCATTTTATCAAGCTGTGTACCCTGAGATGTGCTGTACTGTTAGGAGGCTGATTGGAGAATTGCATGGTCTATATTCGCTAAGTCTCCAGGACTGGAGTCCCAAATCATATGAGCAGGCAGTCGAACGAGTAGACACTATCTGGCCGAGTCGCGGGCCGGCATGTGGGTCTTCAGCCTGGCCATCGTGTGGGATGGAGCAAAGTCTGGGGATCACCAAGCAAGTAACGAGGATAAAATAGGTATTGCATCCCAAATATCTTCAAAGAAAAAACGCCCCCTCACCCCGGGCTCACCACAACCTTCATCTCCGGCCACACCTCGCCATTCCTCAACCTGTACATCAAATACTCCGCCGTCTCATAATCCAACGCGTCCTGCAAGATGCTGCCGCCGCGCTCTGGAATCCCCTAGATGGCCACCCAGGTAATGGCAATGACGATGTCCATGCCCTTTTTCTCCGCGCCCTCCCACTTGTAGCTATAGGTGCCGTCCTTTTCGTTGTTCCAGTAGGCGCCGACGGCGCTGTGCATGCCGCGGCGGCCGTGCTTCTCGGGTTCTGAGGGGGAGCCAATGTGTTGGATCACGGTGCTGTTGACGATGTATTTGAAGGCGGGTTGCGAGGGTTCGGCGCCGGAGGTGCTGGGGGGAGAGGTTTTTTCAATTAGGGATTTGAGGATGGTTTGCTGGGGGTGGTGTTAGTATTGGTTACTATGGAGGGGTGGGAGGGAGATTTGGAAGTGCTCGTGTGCCTTGACTGCATATGGGGGTGAAGAGGACAACGTACGATGATGCTTGTGTTCCACTCTGCGGACTTGGTGTGTTCGTATGCCTCTGCTGCACCGATGACGGTCTCGCAGGCCTAGTGTTCGATATCAGTTTGCATTCTCCATACTGGACTCGCGGATACACACCTGAGCGGCGATCTGCTCGAGCTCATTTGTGGGGAGCGGTGAATGCGCCTGCCAATTGTCAGTGAGGTGCCTCAATGTTCCCCAGAGCAATGCAACATACAGCCATTATGTACAGCGGTAAGGATGTATAGTCTAGAGGTTGCGAAGTTTAATTATGCTCGAAGACAGCTAAGGTGAATGAGGCTTGTGTTGGCTGGTGGTGTTTGGTGTTTACTCCCGTTTCCGTTTCCGTTTCGGTTGCTAGACCGCTCTCAACGCTGGCGGCCGATGCACGTTCCACCCCACGTCAAAAGCGGGTCTGTATCACGTGCGGCTATGATTGGATAATGGCAGTCGCGACTGACATGGGTCTGGCTGGGTAGATCGCGACGAAGAGCTTGATCTCTCTTTGGGCTTCTTGTTCCCAGACACCGACCTCTTCGCTTGTTGCTCGCATCTGAAGCTGTACTGACTGTCGCCGCTGCCATTTCTACCTCTTCCATCGCTCCAATTGCACAAAGACATCGTCTAGAGCTCTCATCGCTGGATCCTGTGGGGCCATCAACAACATCGTCATGTCGACACAACCTCTGCTCCAAACCGCTCCCGGTACGTCACTCCATTCACAGGTCCAATGACACAGCTAACGAACAATGCCAGGCAAGCGCATCGCCCTCCCCACCCGCGTCGAGCCCAAAGTCTTCTTCGCAAACGAGCGTACCTTCCTCTCATGGCTCAACTTCACCGTCATCCTCGGCGGCCTCGCCATTGGCCTTCTCAACTTCGGCGATAAGATTGGAAAGATCAGTGCTGGTCTCTTCACCCTGGTCGCCATGATGGCCATGATCTATGCGCTGTTCACATTTCACTGGCGCGCGAGGAGCATTCGGATGCGCGGACAGGGTGGATTCGACGATAGGCTGGGTCCCACGATTTTGACCATTGCGCTGTTTGCGGCGGTCATTGTCAATTTCGTCCTCAGGCTTACAATGGGCAACGATAAATAAGGGAGATATCTTGGAGATGTGAATCAAATTGCGGTCCACGGTGACGCAGCGCAGCAGCCATGGTACCAGGAAGGATTTATGCGCGAGGACTCGACGGGCAACATGTGTACTGGAGTATTGGAGCATCATTGCCGCAAAGTGGGGGTGTTATTACTGGTTGTGATGTGGTAATATTGTACTGATACGAGAAAGAAATCATGGTCTAGAGCAGGTTTGTCTATTGTACATTCGACTATTCATGTCCACCATACGATTTACTTATGGGTGTCGCTGTTTTACCGTACCGTAAAAATTGGGTTGCGTGTTTGCCTTGCCCTTCTGCCTTTACCTACTGATTGTATTCACCTCGGCTTAGCCCCCTTCACCTGCTCACTTCGCGAGCTTGCTGTAGCTCCTTATAAGATCCAGTTATCTCCTCATTCTGTTCCCTATCATCAATTGGCTTAACGTCTCACAGTCGCCCCTCCTCAGTCCATATCCACCATAGCAAATCTCTCGACTTCGGCGCCCAACAATTTCTAGTAAGAGGATCAGAATCCGTACCTCTACAAACTGAGACTAACACTGTGACAGCTCGATTGGCCATGAGATCGTGTGCTTTCGTGTCGGAGACGATGCAGAGACATTCTACGTGCACTAAGATCTTCTGGACGCGCATGGATTTGATTACAGCGATGAGCGTCCTGAGGGTCCCCTCGACCTGGACGAAGACGGACGATGCCTCTGGTTCATCGACATGCACCCCTGCATCTTCCGCGGCTTTCTCCACTGGCTATATTGTCAAAAACTTCCTACCGATGAGATGATAATGTCCCTGGATTACCCTTCCGCTTGGAACGATGCAGATGAAGAAGGACCGCTAGCTTGCATCATAGCAATAGCACTATATTTCCTTGCTCACTCCTTCCGAATGATATTGTTACAGCGCGTCGCCTTGACCTATCTATTCGACTACTACAAGGGCCAGCGCAAAGTGCCTTCTCCAAAGGTTGTCCGGAGAATCATTTATCGGCCCAAAGATAACCATATCAAAGGTTGCGGTTTGCAGCGCTTGTGCGTCGATCTATACGTCAAATGGTACGGTCAGAATGGAGACTTCTGGAATTCATACGACAAGCTTCGAGAGATGCCTTCCATTTTCGTAGGGCAGGTCTTGAGGCGCAGGGAAGACATTGTTCACGACAGGCAGATTGGCGAGCCCTCGGATGTCCTCTATCTTAAGCGGTATTGCCCACACGATACTGCGGCTACAGATTGTCGGTGTCAACTTCTCGGCGCTATGAACCTCATCGAATGATACTAGTCCGAGGCGAGGTTTCAGTTCATCTGCAAAGGCTTGGAAATAAGGCGGGAAGATAGTGTGTGCAACGGGTAGATGATACCGTGCGAGCTGCATGAGATTCTGGAGCGAAGAGATGGTCACAGGAGTTTTTGTTCGTGTATTGCATCGTAATAGCCCTTCTCGATGACTCGACCAGACGTAACACAAATTATACATTATCTACCATTCATCACAGCGTTCGGCCAAGCAAGCATATGTGACCAGTCCGCCCTCAACTTCCCTTGCGCCATCTTTGCCGTCCGTGGTAGCCACCTATCCAAAAACCACCGACTCGCTCCCGCACGCATGACAGCACACCAGTAAATGAGCACCAACAACGCCAGGTCGTCACCACTGGCCAAGAGCTGCAGGTATTCGGCCGACACCATACCCGGAAATTTGACATAGTCCTTATACGTACGCGGGCAACCATTGCACACACTGCTCCAATCGATCAGCGCTTGTACAGCAGTACTCATCACTTTCTCCTTATTTGGCTCACCAGCCACCGATGCGTCAACCGTACTCTGCAAATCACACAGCGCTACAGATAGCTCAGGCTCCATTGGCTGCCACGCCATCTCATTTCTTCTTTGCATAAACGTCCATACAGGGCTACGCCACAGGAACGGCGCGACTTCCGATGCCACGCCCGCGGACATTTTCAACACGTGCATCGTCTCCATGTAGTCGATGTCTCCGACAGTCGCTTGCTGTGACGCAAATTGGAAGATGATAAGCGAGACCGAGAAAATGAGGACTGCAGTCCAATTTGACTCTTCAATGGTGAACTGGGAGCCACGAAAGAGGTTGGAAGCTGCGATTTGGTCTCGATATGCGCGCGACTGCTCTTCCCGCGAAACATCCGGCTCGGTTCGTTTAGAGAAGAGTTGGTAGATTGAGGCGAAACAGAGCTTCAGGTATGGATGTGAGGGAGCATTCTTGTGCACTGCTTCTCGCCATAACTGCACTTCTTCTGGGAAGGCGAGATTGGGTGGCAGGGCTACACTTGGGTCGGCCTTGAAAGGTGCCCAGCTGGCGAACAGCCCGTTCAGAAGACTGCCGCTTGGTTCAGACTTGATGGGTTGTAGGTGTATTGTTACGGGCTCATTGGCGATGCTCGTGTTCGCGTCCATGTGTATATTCCCAGGTTCCCTTGCAACCTGGACTCCAGCCTCAGCCGAAGCAGGCACAACCAGCTTCCAGGTCGAATACTCGCAGGACTCCTCTCTTCGCGTACAATTGGCACATCTTGGCACTTGCTTGTCGCACTGTATGTAAACATCAGTAACTTATAGGCGTTTCCACTTGGTCGGTAACAGGTGGGGTGAATGCTCGTACTCTAACGCGGCGCTGCTTACACCGATTGCAGCCATCGCGACTTTTGGTGTGAGCTGCTCTCGAAGGCATTTTCACTTCGTACTTGCTTCTCCTTTCGACCTTGCGCCGCAAATATATCCTTCAGCAAGATTATCCAATGCCTTTTGCTCACCTCGGGGCTGACCACGGCGTAGCTCCGACGTTCGTCATCTACCAGCGATCTGCGAGTCCTCCCAGGCACTTTGCCTCTTTCGGAGAAAAGTACGAACTACACTACGGTGAGATCCGACCCCGACACGTCCGAAGCTCTTAAGTCCCGACATGTACCAATTCATCTGAAATCATTGACGCTGATTGCTCAAAAATAATTGGATGGTAGAACGCCTGAACAACATAGCCTTCCCATGAGATCGCAGGCGCACCTCTGAATTAAAGGTATAAGAACAGAATTATGATCCGCGATGAAGAAGACTCACACACGTCCTGCGGCCTTGCGCTATCATCATGTTCATCAACAAGTCAACTTTTATTGCGCTGTCTGTCTTCGGCCACCTCTCTGTATCATGTCCTTTGCACACTTCGTCCCCAGATAGCCACGCTTCAACTCTAGTTCGCCGATATGCCTCAGCACCTCAAAGCAAGACCGCAATCACCAATGTCAGAGTATTCGATGGATCTTGCTTCACGCCACCGAAGACTATCTTCGTCGATAAAGGAGCATTCACCGACTCCAGCGACGACATCATTACCACCATCGATGGGTCCGGGAAGTACATCATCCCTGGCTTGATCGATAGCCACATCCACATAAGTAGCATCGCAGGCCTTGAGAATGCAACCTCGTCGGGTATGACCACCGCCATGAACATGGCTTGTAACAATTATACTCTTTGCCCCCTTCTCAAGAATCAAGAAGGCCTCGCAGACTTCCTCACAGCCAGCCTACCTGCGGTCGGACCCAACAGCACGCACGCAAGATTCCAGAACCTGCCCCCCTCGAAACTCGTCACCGACGCATCGAACGCCACCGACCTCGCACAATGGGCCATCGGCAACGGATCAAACTGGTTCAAGATCACCCTCGAGATCAATGGGCCAAGCTACGACTTGACCCGCCGGCTCATCTCATCAGTGCACAATCTCGGCCAGCAAACCATGAGCCACGCATCAGACATCAACGCATACAAACAAGCCATCGACACAGGTATCGACGGCATCCAACACACTCCCGACGATGGCAACATCACAGTCTCGATGATCAGGTCAATGCAAGCCAAGAAGCAATTCGTCACACCCACAATGACCATTCATGCCTTCGCCCTGGATCCTCCGAATCCAATGATCCTCACATCCCTGCGCGGTAGACCTACACCTGGCAACTCATCTTGGTCCAATGTCGTGCACAACGTGCGCGCCATGTATCGCGGCGGTATTCCATTGTTGGCTGGCACTGATGCCGTGGGCCCAATCGCGCCGAACATCACGTTGCCGTTTGGAGATACGCTGCATGGGGAGTTGCAGCATTTTGTGGAGGATGTGGGCATGTCGCCTGTGGAGGCGATTAATGCTGCGACGAGGATTCCGGCGGAGTATCATCGCCTCGACGATCGTGGTACGATTAAGGTGGGCATGAGAGCTGATTTTGTTCTGTTGAATAGTGACCCCTTGGAGAATATTAGGAATACGAGGGATATTGCGGGGGTGTGGGTTGAGGGGAGGAAGTATGCGGGTCCACTCTCGGTCAGTGGGAATACGAGTCGGTGATTGTGGTGACGAGAGTATGGTGATTGCAAAATAGTATATAAGTCAGGGTTAAGAAAACAATATACGTTGATCTAGGGAATATTCAGACAACAACTAGGACCATAATTTCCTTCTCTAATCAATGTACCCCATCCCGTCCTCACTGCCTCTTCTTCCCATCGTCCTCCGGATGCTTCTCCAAATGATCCCTCACAGCCCTCTGCACACTGTCAGCAACACATCACACACACTTTCCACACCCCAGAAACATACCTCAATCCCTTCCTCAACACTGACCTGCGGCCTATACCCAAGTCGTTTCTTCGCCTTACTAATATCAAACGTCCTCTCCGCCCCCATATACTTAACCATCTGCCTATTCAACCTCGACTCCCTCTGCCCCAAACTCGCCGCCCAAACACCCCATTCCGCACACACCGCAATCCCGTAAAACACCCAACTCGGCACGACCCAGACTTCCGATTTCGAGACAGGATACCCAGCCGCCGCGCCGACCGCGCGCACAAAGTCCCAGAATGGCCAGGGCTCGTCGTTGGTTATTACGAAGGCTTCGCCATCGACTCTCATGTCCGCGTCGTCCTTGCTCGGTGGTGTGGTTGGATCGATGCAGACTAGTTTCTGTGCAGCGAGGACGTGTGCGTACGCTGTGTTGCCTGTGTACGTCCAATCGAAAAGATTCTTGCCATTCCCGACCTGTAATTTCCCGCGGCCGGATTTGAATGTCCCGATCTGCGTGGGTATGACGTTGTCGCCTTCGCCGAAGAGTGTGCAGCCACGGATACATGCTGTGAGGAGGCCGTTTGTCCTGTTTGCTTGGAGAACGAGCTGTTCGGCTTCGGCTTTGGTTTGTGTGTAGTAGACCGTTTGTTCGGATGCGGGACAGTAGGGTTCGTCTTCGGTGGCGAAGATGAGGTCCGTTTGGTTGTTGTGGATGACAGACGACGATCCTGTATATACCAGCGCCTTGACAGTACCTACTTTCGCAATGTTCTCAAGCAGATTTTTCGTGCCGTTGACGTTCCCGTCGTAGAAGACCTGATTGGTGTTGCGCTGGCCTAGCATGTTGGGCGAGACGGTGTGGAACATTGTTCGGGGCTTGACTTTTTGGAGGAGAGCGTGGACGTCATCGGGGCTTTGGATGCTGCCTTTGATGTACTTGGCTTTCTCGACGATGTTGGATGAGATGTTAATGTCGAAGACGGTAACGTCGGTGGATCCGGCTTCGAAGAGCTTCTTGACAATGTGGTGGCCTAGACTGCCGCAGCCTCCAAGAACGACGACAGGATCAAGTTCGGCCATGTTGGAGGCTCTATGCAGAATTGAGACCCCGGATGGAGATTATTAGGGAACGTAGCTTTTTCGACCGATCGTCCTGGTCTGACCGTTACTAAAAAATAATACAATGTCGTTCACAGGACACAAGACTGGAGGCGCGAAGCACATCTGCAAAAGACTTTGGAAAGAAGCCTTTAGCAATCGATGATTGGTAAGGGGGCGCAGCAATTTCCAGTAGCATGAAAGGAATGGGGAGTTCGTTGGGACGGCGTCATTGGCCATGATGCCAATGTGCGGCACAGCATCCATGTTCTCACTACGAAGGAGCTAGTTTTGGGTGATGCACCGCACATGGGGTATGAAAGCTTACCTCTCTTCTAGGAGGATTCTAGACAAGATCTATGTAAAGGGACTCTGATGTACCTCACATACAATATTCTGTTGTCTGATCTTATAATACGCTGTTGTAGTACTCCTGGTGGACATGTAGTGTTTCAGATGATAGCCAGTGCGGTGCATTACCCAAAACCAGCCCCCTCGTATCGCAGTAAGCAAGATCTCACCACATTTACCCGCGCACCGACATATCAATTTTCTCTATTGCGGGAGTCAGTCATGGGTAAACTTTGACATGGAAAAGTCTAATAGTAGTAGGGTAGGAGAACATGCAAATGCTACAACACAACACCAGGCGAACCTCAACGCACAAATCTAGTCATCAGTAGCCGCTGTAAACACCAGAATCTAGCCAGCAGCCTCCTCTTCTTCACGACTACTAGCCACACTTGCACCAACACTGCCGTCTTCGCTGACGAGCAATGCCGGTTCCTCCTCCCCTTCCTCATGAACAACCTTGACTCTCTTCATCACCCTCTCCACCTCGTCCTCAAAATGCCCAAGCACATGCCTACACCTCTCATCCCACGTCTCGCTCTCCTCCCCACAATATGTGCAGCCCAACTCCGCTCTCGGCACAAACGGTAGCTTGCTCTTCTGCAACACCTCCTCCGCAGCTACATGTGTATGTTTATCCGCCGCGTGCTTCAAGAACTTGTCTTTGCGATTGACGAGGAACGGATTGTGTAGCTCGCTGCGAGCGCAGATGGTGCACAGCCAGAGCTCCTGGGGCTCGTGTGTTTCCTCGTGACGACGCCAGTCGAAGACGCGTTTCGTACGGTAGCCGCAGCCAAAGGTGCAGCGGAAGGGGCCGGAATTGACCGAGCGGCGGCCGTCTGTAGGAGACCGGCGACGGCGGCAGGCGGAGATATATTTCTCGACGAGCGCGAGGGTGGGTTGGGGGAGGTGGTTGTTGGCTTTCGAAAGCGTGTAGGGCTCTGTGGAGGCTTCGGAGGCTTGGCTTTGGTATGAAGGGCTTTGTTCTTCATGGAGGTTGCCTAGGTCTTCATCATGTTCTTCGCTGCCTTTTCGTCTCCTTTCGATGTAATCGAAAACAAGGCCTGGTTGTGTCTGCATCGCTGTTGCTAGAGCTGTTGTACATTCCTCCACCATTGCAGAGCTCGAATCTGCTTGGGCAAAGTCTTCATGCCAGAGCCGAAGAAATCGCTGTTGCTTCTTAGTAAGCGAATTCCGCTTCCTGGAAGCATCTTCATCGTGTTGTGGACTTTTACAGTGTTCGTGCCCTGTGGGCGTCGAGCGATTCTGCACAACACAATTAGAGTCCATGTCATCAAGCGTAAATATAGCGCTCACGCTTCGGGAAAAGTTGGGCGAATCTCTAAGTGGTGACCGAGGACTTCTCGCCATCTGCTCGTGCCCAGGATCATCCCACAGCCTCTTGCCTGTACCAGATAGAGAGGGTGGTGCAGACATGAGTGCTGTCCCAAACACGATCCATAAATACTCCCGAAAATACCCATTCGTTCGCGAAGTAGGTTCCGGCTATGGGCAGATGCCGATACTGCCAGTCCAGAGATAAAGTACAGAGTGCTCACAATCGACTACTCAGTGGTCACACCATACTTGGTAAGGTTTACAGCTGGTTGTGCAACAAATGGTGATGAGAAGAGGATGGTAGATCTTGCTGGGCATGCTCTGGGCATTCAAAGATGCCTTTTAACGTTTCAACTATGACCATGCAAGGCTGGGTCATCATTGCTGCGAGACTCCAGGCGGCAACAACCACGAAGATGTGAGGCAAGAGGCTCGACAACTCATCATCGAGTCATATGGGGCTTGTTGGCTATGTTGTCATCTGTAAAGCGACCCGAAATGGGCGTCGCGAACCCCTCGTGATGGCGTTAGAACCTTGTTCGTTGGGCATCAAAAGGGAGGGCTGCGGGATTCAAGTTTGATAGAGTGTTTGGAAGCGGAAGCCATGAATGCCTTCCGGTGGCTCTACGCGTTCCTCCATGATTGGACAAGTCCGCGATGCGAGGTGAAGCGGAGCGGCAGCGGCTGTCAGATGCGCGTTCTCGTAGTCCGATCTAGTTGAAGCTTAGTGGGATCCAAGCGACTGGAACAGGGGCTAAGGCTGTGGTTAAGCAAGATCTGACTGTGGCAGAAACAGTTTAGAGCGAAAACGAAACCCGTCAGAAGAGCAGGGGACGGGCCTTCATATATGTTTGGCAGCTGATGAAGGACGGTGAGCGCTAGGGCAAACAGGGCACTCTCTGAAGCTTTTTGCAATCAGATATCTGTCCTTTTCAAATGAGGGCAATAGAATTGTTGTTATCGTTGGATGTCTGTCCGTTGTCACGCCCACTCGGGCTTCGAAAGATTCGTTGAGAACGAATGGGACCATACAAGTTGAGTGTCGACAAGCATCAACACGTATCGCTCATGCTCGGTGGAAGCTTTTCCAGTGGTAAGACTTTTTCTGAGTTCACCGGCAGTCCCTCAAGACCTAGCACGGCGTAGGTGCCTACGACAGTACTCCTCTGCAGCCCAAGCAACCGCCAATCGTCATTCAAGCTCGACAGTTACGTAGCAGTATCGGTACGGAAAGCTTCCCAGAGGCGCGGCCAATTGTGACTTACTTAGTGGCTTTCAGAGCACAGGCCTGCTGCCTGGACTGCCCGAAAAGGGGCGATCTCCTCAGGTCTTGTCAGCGAGGGCAGAACACAACCTTCTGCGACTATAACCCTACTCATCCAGGGGAAGAAAATGGAATGCTCGATCCTCTTACAGCAACTGATACTGTAGTTACCACAGAAAACGCTGCATCTTGCCAGGCTCACTTGGCCAAGCAAAGCCTCGATAGAGGAATGTGTAAGAGATTGCGATGTTGATGACCAACAACCACAGCATCTCGAGAGCCAGCCTGAAATCGTACCAGCTGGCATCGGACGTCCTTTCCATGGAAAGTGAAGCTGGAGTAGCTTGCACGTGAAGACGCCAGATGATCCACGGAATGATGAAGTAGCGAGGTTCGACCAGGGGTGCTGTGACAACAGACAAAGCCGTAGTAGCCAACCAAATAGTTATGAAGCTGGCTTGGCAAGGCGGTCGCCCGATGTTTCTGCTGGTTGGCCGAGCATTTTCGCGCTTCTGCTTTAGTGCTTGTTCGTCATTGGGCGACATGCCGAGTGCGTTGGTCACTAGCCATGCACATATATAGTAGGCGGGGACTGCAAGATACTTGATGATTGGGTGTCGTCGCAGGATCCTGAAAACATAAAACACATAGTGTCGGTTGTCTGCCAAGGTGTACGGGTGAACGATGGTGTTGAAATGTACGGCCAGGAAAGCGACAGCAACAAAAAGGACCGACATGATGATGTCAGGGATACTCGGTGTCCCAGGGGCAAGATAACTCTGCTGTGCTAGCATTCGGATCTGCTTTGGAAGAGGTTTGGTCGCAGCATAGAGCAACGGTCCTACCACAAGCGGGGCCGAGAAGAAGGCCATATAAGGCCAGATGTAGAGCATCTGAGGGACGTGTATTGTGGCAGTATGTGCCGATTTATCGCCTGCGAGTCTAAGCAAATTTTCCATGGTAGAGTTGATAGCTTGTGCTTACCCAAGACAACACTTCCATTCCAAAGCACGAAGCCGGCGAAAAGCACAAGAAGAGCCAGGTACGGCATGGCGACCCGCAAAACCAATAACGGAGATCGCATAGCTGCCAGCGCGAGGCTGATGGGAAGGAGGATGTAGTCTGTCATCTGTCAGCACACGACAACGAGGAGTCGTGGCAGCTGAATCCTCCTACCTTGAAAGGAGGCATCTTGCACAGCACAGTCGTGAATCAGACCATCTTTCCATCCCTTTTGGAGAATCTCGATCAGATTCGAAGACCTCGAGCTCTTCACAGGTTGTGTGTCTGCCTTGAGAGCTGCTGTGACAGCAAGCGCTGCTGGAAATACAGCCACCCAGAAGATATTCGTCTGTCGAAATAGCAGCGCTATAACTCCAACAAGAATGGTAACGATATTGTCAAAAAGATTTCCAGATATGGTCTTCTTCCTAAGAAACACATTGTAGCTCAAAAGTACTGCTAGTGTCGACATGACATCGGTGTAGAAAAGTGCCGAGAAAAAAAACAGCGGAGGGAACAAGGCGATGTTAAGAGCTGTGTTGGCATCAAGGAACATGCTCCAGTCCTTATCACCATCTTTTGCTCGCTTTTTGGCGTTAGCTGCCTCGTCATGTCTTTGGACAAGTGGAGTCCGCAGCAGTCGAAGAATACCATAACATGTTAGACATATAAAGCAAGATGTAGCCACATTGAGTGCTCGCAAAGAGTTGGTACTGCAACCAAAGACAGGTTTCATCAACTTTGCAACAAGGTACCTATTACCATGAGCATCCAAGTCGTTCCTAGTCTGGACAAGATTGTCTTACAATCCCGGCGGTGTCGTAATCTTGGGATCCCATGTGTAGTCGCCATGACAGTACTTTTGAGCTTGAGGGACGTGGAAGAATTCATCCTTAACAGTGTCAGCTCATGTAACTTGGCGGATCATGACGAGAAGACTTACGAGGTAAGGTTCTGGCACTAATTGAGAGACCAAGTTGAACCATGTCAAGGAAAAGTTGAAAATGAGAAGAAGAGCACAATGCAATGGCCAAGTCTCTATGAAGGCCGACATGTCACGCGATGAAAAGAGCGAAGGTGTTGTGGAAGAGTGATGATGTCGCATCTAAGTGGCCAGACGGTGAAATGAACCCTGAGACTAGAGCTATTTCGGCAAGCGCCGTCGCGTCTTCGACATAGCACTCCAAACTTTGGGCATAGCACAAGCACGCGACGCAACATCATGGCATTGCCTCTCCCGCCGGGCTTGACGCCCCCGGAGATAGCCTTCTTGTGCGAGATGGAGCTCGTCACCGTCATTCCGCGCCAGAGGCTAGACGGACTCGAGCTCCTCGGTGTATGTATGCCCCACCACCCCGCTATACACACTCGTTCAGTAGAGACAAGACTTTGGAACTGGAGTTCTAATCATGCATAGGGGCGTATAAAACCTCTGAATCCACCCCACCGTACCAGTGTGCCTCTGTGGCTCGCTCTTCTCCTCAAACGGCAACGACGCGCAAATATCCTGCCGCCGCCATGGCTTAATACACACTCTCTGGGCGCAATTCTCGACCACGAGATCGAGCACAACGAAACCTTCTCGCCGCCTCCGCGATTACCTCCACAGCCCTCGAACAATACCCTGCCAATATCTGCGCCGTTCCTGCCCAACAGCACGGCAGATGCTGCGCCCGATGCGCTACCATATCATTGGCTAGAGCTGGGCGAGATGCTGCTTGAGGCAGCCTCGGATGACTTTGAGGAGCCTGACGAGGTGAGGAGGCAGTTGAGAGGCCTGCGAGAGGTCAGAATGGCGAAGCTCAGAAGTGGTATTGAAGTGCTAGATGCAGAAGGCGGCGTCAAGATGAACGGTGTGGGTGGTATGGAAGTGGGAGAAGGACGAGCATTCGTCACTGGTGTCATAGACGGGCTCAGGTAGGTGATTCCCAGCATGCGACCAGACGTCGTGTGTGCTGACACGTGACAGGAAAATCGCAGCATCACGAGAACAGCAACGCAAGGATCGAGATCGCGAAGAGCTAGAAAACGGGTACTCGGGAACAGCAGCAGACTACGATGACGATGAAATGGACATGCAATGAAGGACATGTGCATTCGGTACGAAGGCAAGCACAAGCAACAAGCGCATGTCGCCATGGGCCTCACTGATTTTGAGGCGAGCGATTACCCGGTACCCAAAGGCTTCGAAGAATGATGCAGTCTCGGATGCTATTGTCGTCCGATGTCGGCCCATTCTGAACGCGCAGAGGCCTGGAAAATTCGCCGAACAGCGCCATGAGCTGCATTACAGCCCAACGTACGCTTTCCAAAGCCAGCCCCGATGATCGTCCCGATAGCCCATCGAAGAGAATCTGGCCCCAAATTTAGTTTGTTGGAGGCGCTGCAGTGTGCGTGGTGTGCGATCATGCCGTGTAACATCAAGCTGCTGAGCGGCCCGCTGTCTCACCCGTCACATCTATCACGCGCATCTGTCGAGTGAGGCTGACCGGGACACGAAAAACAATGATGGGTCCTAACGGAGCCGCACGTCTTTGGCTGACGAATGGGACGATAACATTACGCCGTGATTGTCATTGGGAATTGTACTGTGGTACCCAGGGTAAGTGTTGTACATGGACAAAGCGTGTGCGGGTGGCTGAGGAGCTTGCAAGGTCGTGAAGCACGGATGTTCAAGGGTGATAGCTAATTGCAGAGCACGCGCTTTCGTGGCCGATTCCGTTTAATGAGGTCAACCCTGTGCGCCGTGCACTGACTGTACAATACTTACCCTGGGTAGCACAGTAGGGAAAAGAAAGCCGGTGTACATGAGCCTTCTTTCGGTTCAAGATAGGGTCAGTAGAAGGCACTCCATTGTCAACGTAGAGAATGGACTCGTGTCAGCTACCACAGATGCATTCTCACCGAAATGGTCTGCTATCATGGATGGATGGATGGATGGATGGAGGAGGGCAATGCCAAGCTCGAGCTTCAATCGAAAGCCATAAAGCATGTTCAGATACGTAGTGGAATTGAAGCAGTGTCTTGCGAGAGGCGGGAACTTACCGATGTGCATCACTCACCGTTCAGCTCCCAATATTCTCTCGCTTCATGACTCAGGTTCAGTCCCAACTAAACCAGTCCTGGGACCTCACTCGTGAATCAGCTTGCCTGCACGATCTCGCAGCTTTATTTTGATTATACTGAATCAGCGAAGCAATGATCACAGATGGATGAACATTCTATATTCACAGCAATCATCCCGCTTCCAAGATCAATGCACACTGCCACCAGCCCCAGCTGAAGCCACTGCCCTCAGCCAAATACATGCAGAACAAATTAACCCCCAAGC